>BMAU01004018.1:0-305000 GCA_019973935.1 Trichonephila clavipes
GAGTATCCCCGCCTGTCACGCGGGAGACCGGGGTTCGATTCCCCGCCGTGGACCACACGTCCACTTTCTGCGTTGATCAGTCTCGGTTAAAAAAATCGGTTTAAAAAAATTTAGAGAGAGTTTCGAAATAAAAAGTACATAAGATCCTGACCAGAGACAAATGCAACGTTGTGTCAATATTTCAGATTAATCCATGCAGAACTTTTGAGTTATGCGCGCATACACAAACCAACACAACATTTATATATATAGAGATAATGTATTATATATATATATATATATATATATATATATATATATATATATAATGTATTATATATATATATAATGTATATATATATATATATAATGTATTATATATATATATGTCAGGTTTGAAAAGTTTAGGTTCAAAATTAAGGAAGTAATAAATGAAAATAGAGCGAACTCTTTTTACCATCGCGTAAGAATTTGTGAGTAAACAAGCCTTTTTAAAAGGAGCAACGAGCGCTGACGAAGGCGAACGCATACTAGGAAGGACTTGGCTGGTGTCTCCTCGCTGCGATGTTGTATTTGGTAACGCCCGGTTGCGCGGCAAAAGGTCCGCCATGTTAGATTATATATGATGAAGGCGTAATAAAGGAATATTGTGAAGATGATGCCCTCTTCATTTTACCAGCAGGCCTGGGGCCTGTCATATATATATATATATATAATGTATTATATATATATATATATATAGACAAATATGTATTACTATATAATTTTTTTATTCTTTTGGGAAACAAAAATTTCGAAAACTATTCACTACAGAAATGAAAAAATATCTTAATTTATTACAGGTTCATTAATGTTTATACTTGAAGATAAATTAAATATCCTTTTCAAACAGAAATGCAAATTACCATTTACCTTGTGTAAATTTATAAGTAAAAAAATTATGCATAATTTTTGAAAGCATTTATTTGCAACACCACATTTTAGTAAAATGATATTATTTATCGACAATTTCATTCTGAATGTGGTAAAAAATTAAGGCATTAAATTTTTTTTAATTAAATTGTGTATATTATTGAAGATAAATTTGTGTATATATATATATTCCATATAAAATCCTGTTCTCTCCTGCATGGTCAAAGTAATAAGCTTAAGGTATCCGACTACTTGCGACAACTTTTTTTTGAAAAAAAAGGAAATATGGAGATCTTTTTGTGATTTTTATATTTATATAGTATATTTTAAGGAAAAAATCCTAAAATTGGTAAAAGAAAAAAATTATTTTTATTAAAATGGGAAAAAACTAGTAAAAATGTACGAAAAATTACATAAACGGGGCCCGCTCTCTACAAAGACTTTATGAACAAATTCTCAATTTTTCAATTTTGGTGTGTTACTTTGTTATTGCTGTTTGAAGTGATCTTCAAGATAAGAAATATTTTAATTTTTACAAAAACTAGAGCACTTTATCTAAGTCATTATACGAAATTGCTTAAAAAAACATTGACTATATTCACATAAAGAGCTGCAAATTTTGAAATAAAACAGTGATTGATAAATCTGAAGATCAAAACACTTCCACTGTTATGCAGAACGTAAGCAAAAAAATTTCAGCTAATTATTTTCAAAACTTTTTGAGCAATCGCGGTCCCCGTTTGAGTTTTTCGAAAAAAACACGTTTCGCGTAAAACGCATTTTAAAGTTTGACATCTTGTGTAAAGTTATGGCATTTGCTTTTACTAAAACGCTTGTAGTTTTTGTTCTAGTGGAGGGAAAATAAAGTACTTGGTATCATTATTATGTTAATAAAATGATCTATAAAATAAAATCATAAAAAATTTTGACAATTTTTTTAGGGTAGTCGGATACCTTAAGAATACTCTAGATTTTTTAATTTTACATAAGTATTAAAGTCTAAAAGGTTCATTTGTATTGATACTATTCTGCTTATAAATTTAAGTCCTGAATAAATTTGTTGCATTGAGTTACTTACAAATATTGACCCAAGAAGTGTATTTAGATCAGTTTTATGATATTTATCAGTAATTAAGATCATGAAACCAAATATGATTTTACATATAGACATTTGATTCTGTAGAATATTTACTTTCTAAAAGCAATAGAAATATTTGAAATTTTAATGTAACCTTTTTCAATTCTCCCTTTACCCTTAAATGAATAACTTGACAAATTGCTGTTTGCAATAATCTACATTAATGCAAAATTCAGTAAAAAAATTTCAAAATTATTTTTAATGGGTTAATTGTCCACAATCACTGTTATTTTTATGCAATTTGTGTTGAAAGGGCAAATTTGGAGCACTTGTATATTATAATATAAACTAATTTCTTCAAATCATAAAACCGCAAAATGCTACGATATACAACCAATAGTGGAAACTGTTCATGTTCATGTTTGAACACAGTAATTATAGTGATATAATTTTTTTAAAAATTCGGATGTCTCTTTGCATGGCGAAATTAATTGGCAGTTTAATGCGTATGTTCCAAATTTTGGAATGGTTGGAGTTCTGATTTACCATTTCTTAGACAAATTTTGAAGTAATTAATTGTATATTTGAAATGAATATATTTTTAAACATCAAACTTTAGAGCAAGAGTTTTGAATCTATTTTTTTAATTTTGTATCATTTTTAATTTTTTTAGTAGAAATATAATTATGTGTAAAAGGATACTTTAGATGCATAATCAATGATAACGAAATAACATGTCAATACATTAATCCAACTAAGTTTAAGTTCGGATGAACTGAAGTATATTTAACACTATACATACAATAACTGGTAGAAATAGGTATGCATTAAGTGTTGGTATGTTCAGTGTAAGAAAATCAAATATTCCCATTAAAACAGAAGATAATGGTTCGTATATTTTAGAGGAACAGATTGTAGGAATTTTGCAATTAGTGTGAAATTCAAAAAAAAAAAAAAAAAAGAAAGAAAAAAATCCTTTGTCAATTTTATTTTGATGTAGTGTATGCAATGTAAATATTTATTAATAAAAATATTGCTACATATTGCCATTTTATATGTATATTTGTTTTTTTTATTCAAAACTTCATTCTATAAGTTGCATGATTTAAGTATTCTTATTTTTTTAAAAGTAAATTCAGAAAGTTTATTGTATAGATTTAAGATCTGAAATTTTAAAATTCTTAGGATATTTCATTTAATCTGGATCCATACCCCATGTACAATTTCTCAAAAATACTATGAAAAGATTTGTTGAACACCCATAAATACAATGCAGTCTGCTGTTTTTGCTTTTTAGTTCCTATGTCACATAGCTGGTTGTTTTCCTTGAAGATTTAATTAATTTTAAAGAACAGACTACCCAATTACTTGTTTACTATTAATTGCCCATGATGGTGTTTAAAAATTTAAGTTTTTATGTCATAAGCCTCTAATGAGATAAATAGTGCGAGAGAAAATTTCAGAAATTCTGCATATTTTGACCTTTCTTTAGCTATTTAATCTGTGATTTAGGTTAGATTTTCTTTAATTTTTTTAGAGTATCATTTTATTTGTTTAGGTTGATCATATTTAATACTTTTTTCTTGTAAATAAATTGAAAAAGCCATTTATAAAGTTTCCAGATAATTTTATTAAATATTATCAATAAAATAAAAATTGAGATATAATAACAAGATATTATGCACATTAAATATTGGCAGTTAGATCCTCTATTTATTTTCTATTTGTCCTTATAGTATATTGTTACATTCATAGAGTCTGCTTTATTTAGTTATAGTGTATTCATGTAATGTTAAAATTAAATATCGATAAATAATGTATATTGAAATGAGTATGATTATTGAATAAAACTGTCTTATAAGAATTTTCTTCTTCATTATATGAGAAATTTTCATGAAAACAATTTAATTTGTTCTACTATAAAATAATTTTATTAAGCCTATTTCTGTGCGCATGTTTCTTAATTTATTTTTAAAAAGTCAAGTTCATTTCTTTCTGAATGTTAGAGACAGGCATTTCTAAAAAAATTCAAACCTTTTTGAAGGGTAATAATTACAAAGGAAGTCAAACAATAAAACACATCAAATGTTTGTTTATAATTAGATTCTTTCAGATATCCCAAACCTTTATATGATGTTAAAAACGATTTCATTTCCATCACAGAAAAATTCCTAATTATTTATCAAAAACTTTCATTAGTAACCAACTATTATTTTATACACTCTGCTCTCAAAAAGTATAAATTTTTTGTTAAACATTAGAAATAGGTATGAAAATTTTTAAATAAACAAACATATATATCCATATGTCATTGACAAATCTTATTATAAATTAATTTTCAAAATTAAATTTACCTGCATTTCATGTTTCTGAATATTCCATACTCTTCTCTGAGAAATTATAGAGATAGTATTTCCCAAAACATTAAATACGGGGTGGGCAAAAAGTCCGTAAAAACTTTAAAAATTCATAAAATCCGGGGAAATGATCGAAAAAAAACGGTTTGCAGGATCAGCATTAGTATCCCACGGGATTTTTTTAAGCTAGAAAAAAAATAATAATTCGAAAATCATCCAGTAGGTGGCACTGTTACAAGTGGCTGTGGTGGAAATATGCAAATTAGACGCTGTAAAAACCTTTGCTCTCAATGAATCCACATTCATTTCACCATTAGAAACAGTGAATGTGAACAAGGATGCTCAGTGCACCGGATAAAGCTTTGTTGGTGAAGTTATTTTACATGAACGAGGAATCAGCGACCATTTCCTTGCGTAAATTCCGAGTTCAGTTTATTAGTTAACGTGTTAGCCAAAATATGGCCATGTCTGAAAAGTCGGGAGATATCGAAGAAAATATGGAGGAGAGTCCTATCAAATCCGAATTTATTGAGGTCACACCGGAACAAGCATGTAATAACCTGCAACTGCTTTGGGGGTTAGCTCGATCCAAAGAAGCCAAACTGAACTATATTAAGGCGGAGCTCCCCATCCAGGAAAAGACGCCGATCTTTAACGAGGAGAAGATTGCGAACTTCAACAAAGACAAGGCGACGCTGGAAGAGGAGCTACAATCAGCACTAGGTGAGATAGCTTTGATTTCTTGCCTGATTGATAACTGTAAAATTCATTACCCCCGAGGTAATACTGCTAATGATGTAAACGTTAAACCTAAATTAGATTTAAACTTAAAAAACTTAACACTAAAAATAGTAATGATAGAACCAGTCAAGTTAAAAGATCGGGCCAGAGGAGTTTAAACTCCTCAAAAAGGCCACCAGAACGGTTAAAGAAATCCCCATAGTGCAAGTAATTTGCACCCAGAAAAACAAATTCGCGGTTTTGGAAGTAGAGGAAAATCCCTCCATGGAAGAAAGCAGTGATCTCACTCCCCCCCCCATCCTAAGCCAATAATGTTACGAACAGTGAAAGAGTACAACTTAATAATCCAGGAAATTAACAGGAAATTCCCTGCCACGTCAACAAAGTGACCGGAAAATATATCAAAGTTCAACCGGGATCAATTGATGATCACCGTGATATTACAGCTCTGCTGGAAGCTAAAAAAGCAGAGCATTACGTCATAGACCGTTTAGCCAACCAGCCCATCAAGGGATTACCGGTGGACACTGACGTGGCTGACATTGAAGTCGACCTTGTGCAAAAGGGGTTCGCAATTGAAAAAGTCGTGCAATTACGTAAATTCACAACAAAAGTATGGTCGAAGTCCGCCGTACTGAAACGGCGCAGGACATTTATGAAGTGAATAACATTTGCTACCTTTGCGTGATGATTGACCCATTTCGAAGGAAACCGGGCGTCACGCAATGCTACAATTGCAATTTATTCAATCATTCGAGCAAGAATTGCAAAATGAACCCCCGATGCCTAAAATGCGGCGAAAACCACCGCACAAAAGAATGTACCATCAAAGAAAATAGACAAACCAATATGCATTAATTGCAACAAAGAAGGGCATGTGGCTTCACTAAGAAGCTGCCCCGCGTTCCCCAAAATTAAACCCAAAAAGGGTGAACCAATCCCATCAAATAGTAAAAATAAAATAAATACTCTCCCCAAAACCAGGCCAGTAGAAGCTAATATTAGCTTTGCAAGCGTCTGCAGTGGAAAAATTAATCAAAAGGTGGCGCCACAAGGGATCACTGCCTCGCACGATCAAGAGTCCCACCGTTCTACCACCCAAAGTGAAGGGGATTCCCCCACTCAAAACAAACCTAGTATAAATTTCGGTAACTTCGCAACTTACATTGCGGAACTAGGAAACATCACCTCAAAATTCCTTGAAATCTTTCAGGCATTAGAGGATATGTCAAAAACCGATAATGACATCGGAAAGTTAAATATTTTTCTTGTGGGCGTCGCGCGCTCATTTAATAACAGTCAAAAATGAACCCCCAACGGAGACTCTTGATGATGAGATGGAACGCGTATGGAGTACGTACTCGCATATGTGAATTACAGGATTTCATAAATAAGTATAAACCGGACATTCCAGCTCTACAAGAAACATGACTGAGACCAAATCATACACTAACTCTGGCAAATTACAAAGTCTACCGTAACGATAGAATTTACACGACTTATAATCCGCACATCACCTCACTCAGCGGCACCGCAATCCTGATTAAAAAATCACTCAAACACACCCGAATCCCGACACCCTATCTGAATGGAGTGGAAGCAACCATGGTTGCCCTCACCCCAGAGAGGGGGGATTCTGCTCTAATAATTTCTATTTACATCCCACCCAGTAACAACAACCAAACACTCCCACAAACAATCGATACTCTAATGAACCAAGGTTTTCCTCGACTATCATCATGGGAGATTTTAATGCGAAGCATAGCTCCTGGGGATGCGATGTTGATAGCTCGAGAGGCACCCGATTAAGAAATCACATTGAAAGATCGGGCTACCGCGTTCTAGCCCCGCAAGTGGCATGTAATTTACGGAGTTCCTGTCCCTAAATGAGGGACGTACCTCCTCATCAGAATTTTAAAATTAAGAGCCGAATTTATGGGGTTACATAAGTTATATTAAATTTAAAAAAGGAAATTAAACTGGGCAGAACAATTCTGCTGAAACGGGGACAGATGATGATGATCGTTGATGAACTGGATGGAGTGCCAACCCGTCCTCTGGGTACATGTTGCAAAGTACCTAGGGTTATATTTAGACGCAAAACTAACTTTTGCCCACCATATAGAACAGACTTGCAAAAGAGCGTATGCTGTTCATGCCGTTCTCAAACGGCTTATTTCCCGTAGGAGTAAACTTGCGATCGGGCATGAGGTTTTGCTCTACAAATCAATAATCCGACTGGTCATGTCATATGGATCAAAAATCTTTGAATCCACTGGCATGTGCCATTTAAAGAAGCTACACACGCTGATGAACTCATTTTTGAGACAAATAGTTAATGCTCCCTGGTTCGTACTCAATGAGGTCATATATCGTGATTTAAAAATTAAACCATTTTTACCACATATAAAGGACCTTTCTAAAAGGTTCTTTGCTAAACTTCCTAACGTTCCCAATGAACTAATTAGTAACCAGCCTGCATGCGATCCAGCAGTGCCTTCGTCTCAAAAGCGCCCAAGAGCGCTTCTTGATAACGAATTTATAAATTTTCCCCAAGCCCCAAAAGGCTTAGGGT
This sequence comes from Trichonephila clavipes, assembly GCA_019973935.1. Taxonomy (NCBI): domain Eukaryota; kingdom Metazoa; phylum Arthropoda; class Arachnida; order Araneae; family Nephilidae; genus Trichonephila; species Trichonephila clavipes. The sequence goes on from BMAU01004018.1 coordinate 7,643, forward strand.
CTATATTTAGCTTTTTATCATTGGGAACTTAAATTAAATTTTTAATTTTAACTTTATTTAATTTAAACTTTCTACTTAAAAATAAAAACTCTCACCGTAACAAGTAAATCCTAGCTCCGCGCCGAGAGTCGCGGAATTAATGTTCTTCCGAAGCGTTGTTCACCGCGGTCGGAATCCGAGAGGGTGACTCAATCGGAATCAATTTTGCGGTTGTTCTCTATTCTGCTTTCCTTTCCGGCCACCAGATGGAGGCACGGACCTTTCTATCTAGCAACTCTTGTAAAATTCGTTTCACATCCAGCAATCATTAATTAAATTGTTCTTTTGAACGATAGCTATTATTTCTGAGGACTGGATATTCCTCATTTACTTCTATTAATTATTTATCATGATTGTATCACATATATGACTTCATTGCGTCATAGAAACTCTTATACCGCAAAGTCCTATATTCATCTTTTTTTAGTCCTGCCCCCCACCGCCATTTTCACCGGCAATGTGCAAGTTGGTTCATTTTAAATTTTATTCAAATTTTATTTTCTCGCCTTCTTTATGCATGAGATCTTAGAAATTTTATTCAAGATAACTAAATAACTAAAATTAGATGATCGCGGGTGCCGGCGTCGAAGGCGCCTATTCCTAGAAGGATGGGAGAAAAAGGTAAACCATGATGTGAGGTCGGATCTAATCAAGAAAATCCCCATAAAAAATGGAGAGGGAGGACGTACCTCAAAGCATGAAACGCTCTAACGAAGCAGAGCGCCGGCGGGGCGAGGGAAAGAACGCAGGAAGGAAAGCGGGACGGCCGAAGGCAGTGAATCATGGCGGTGAAATATCACCCAAGAACCCAGAGTAAAAGACGCAGTGCAGTGCAGCTAAATCAAGAGTGTGAAAAGAGTGTTTTTTGTTGAGTTATGGGGGGTGGAGTGGGTTTCTCCACTTCGTCGAAGAGTATGAATATTTAATTTTAGGATGAGGATACGTAAACAGTGTTTGCGCTTTGATAATTGGATTGTCATGAGATTCTATAGATTTAAAGACATTTCTAGAGAGTTTAGTGATGTAATTAAAAATCGGCTCCATTTGTAGATCGTTGTGTATCACGTCATTTCGGACGTACCAAGGTGCGTTCGTCTTGACACGGAGTATCTTGTTTTGCATTACTTGAATCTTTTTCATGTGGGTGGCGGCTGCGGCTCCCCATACGGGTGAACCATAAGTGATAACTGGGCGCAGAATCTGCTTGTAGAAAATGACTTTATTTTCTAGGGATAGAGGAGACCTCCTGCCAATGAGGGAGATGGCTAGAGAAATTCTACCCCAGAATTTCTCAGATAGATAGTCAATGTGCATTTTGAACGTTAAGCGGCTATCTATGTGTAGACCCAGATATTTCACCACCGAAACCCACTGGATGTTGTCATCAAAAAGTGTGAGTTGGAAAGGCGGGTCGATGACCACCCATTTCCTGAAAACAATTTCTTGTGATTTATCGACGTTAATTGCAATTCTCCAATGTATAAGCCACGTTTCAAGTTTATCTAAAAAGTGTTGAACAGTTTTAATAGTGTACTTCAGCTGGACACCTTGTGAGAGGACTGTGGAATCATCCGCAAACAGGCAAGTACTGACGGTGGAGTGCTGTGGAAAATCATGTGTGTAGATGTTGTACAAGTACGGAGAAAGGACAGATCCCTGAGGGATCCCAGAGAGGCAAGATCCCGTATTAGAATATGAATTATTTACACGAACTCTAAAAGTTCTATTGTGTAAAAAGTTATGAATGATTTTAATTAAATAATCAGGGAACTGCAATTTAATTAATTTGTACGTAAGGCCATCGTGCCACATTTTGACGAATGCCCTTTTAACGTCTAAAAAGACACCTACAGTATAAAATTTGAGGGCAAAACCCTCATTTATTATGTTCGTAACACGTATTAATTGGTGTAGCGTTGAATGGCCCTCCCGGAAGCCGCACTGCTCCGGGGGAATACAATCTACGGCTTTGCAGTGAGATTTGATTCTAGTTAAGATAATTCTTTCGAAAATCTTAGCAGTGGCGTTAATTAAGCTAATTGGTCTGTAGCCTTGAGGATATGTTCTATCTTGATTTGGCTTGGTGAACATTATGACGTTTGCTTGCTTCCACAGTGTAGGAAAGTGATTTTTAAAGAGGCATTGATTGTATAATTTCGTTAAGTGTGTAATAGCATTAAGCGTAAAATATTTAAAAGCTATATTAGGAATTTGATCGGGGCCTGCAGCCTTTCTTTTCTGCAATTTTTTAATAATGCCTCTGACCTCGGAAGGGGAAGTGAGAAGGGGCGTGCATGTTGCGAAGTTGTCGAAATAGTCATCGACTAAAATTTTCAACTTCTTCTATCTTGTCGTCACAGTAGGGCTCTTCATTTTCCTGAAAAGTGACTTCAAGTGTATCTTTGAAAGCCTCCGTCTTTTCGAAATCCGAATAGGCCATTCCACCCGGACCATGTAAAGGTGGAAAGGGAATATGCCTTTTAGAAAATTTTCTATGTAGATTATACAAGGAATTGTCCTCAGGATTTAAAGTTAAAAGAAAATCTTTCCAGGTCCTGTTTTTATGTTCTTTGATTTCGCTCCTGATTTGCCTAATGAGAGTATTAACTTCGCGTTTGTATGGCGGGTATCTGGTATTATTCCAGAGTTTACGGAATCTATTTTTAGCTCGGATAAGCTCTCTGATGTTTTCAGGGAGGAGGAGGTGTGGAGTGTTTATTAATCTAGTGGATGTGGAAGCAGAAATAGCATTCGAAATATTGTTGGCAAAATTTTGAACGACTAGATCCAAATCATCTATCTGGGGATTTCCGGGAATGTTATGATAAATAATTTCTTGAAATTTAGTCCAATTGGTTGATTTTAAAGTTCTAAGAATTGGTGGAAGTACATTATTAGTTACAAAATCAAAAATAACTGGATTGTGATCACTGCTAAGTTCATTAATAGTAAACACTTCTGTGTGAGACAAGTTAACTGCAAAGTCTATGTCAAGGATAGCGTTGGTGTGGTAAGTGTTGAAATGTGTGGGAGTGTCGGGAGCTAGAATATCCAGTGCCAACGCAACGGCCCAATTGCACAGAATATTACGTTTGTGTTTGTCCTGCCTGGGTTCCAGCTGGGAGGCTTGGCATTAAAATCGCCGAAAAGAAAGGCTTTGTTGCTATGGTTGAGAATTGCGTCGAGTTCCGTAGTATTAATGGAGCCGTGTGGAGGACTATAAATACACGCCACAGTAATCTTACTGTTGTTACCTATCTGAATGATGACCGATGAATTTTCAAAGGTGTTTGAGACATTTAAGATGGCGTGGTGTCTAATAGAATTCTTGACGAAGAGGGCCGTGCTTCCCCCTCTGTGTGTTGAGCGGTCACTCCTGTGACAAGTGTAATTAGGAATGCTAACTCTGTCTGCAGGACGAAGATGCGTTTCTTGTATCTCGATTACGTCGGGGTCATAATCAACAATACACTCTTTAAGTTCTTCTAAATTACTTTTTAAACCATTAGCATTCCAGCTAAAAAACCTGAGAGAGTGATCCCTATTACTACAATTGAATTCTAAAATTTAAAGTTTAGTTTGTAATAAGGACAGCATTTGTCCCCACTGGGTCATCATCTGGGCCATCTGGGTCATAACTTCTTTGGCATTCAGTGAGTTGTTATTTGTGCCTTTCTTAACTACTTCCGCGAAGGAAGGTGCTGTTGGCTGTTTTTTATTTTCCTTGCGTGCAGCCGCTCGCTCTTGCCAGACGTTCTTCGTCCTTTTGTTTTTGTTTGGTTTTGTGTTGATGGAATTCTTGGGAAATCCCCAGAAATTTGCAGGGTGCGGGCCGCTGCAATTGGCACACTTAGCCGGGGCCTTGGCTGACTTGGTGCATTCAGATGTGAGATGTCCACCTGAACATTTCAAACACTTCGGCGCTCTAGCGCAAAACCGAGAGTGATGAAAAAACTCCTGACAGCGATAACACTGAGGAGGCATGGTGGATTTATTGAGGGGTTCAACAACAACTCTAAACAATCCAATTGTCTTTATGTTAAAAATTCCCTTGCTTTCAGGACATTTGGGGAGGGTTACCAAGAATAGTGGCATATTCGTATTAGTTTTCATGTTTCTCAACAAGGAAATATGGTTGGGCTGGAAACCAAATGTATGTAACTCTGTCACGAGTTCTTCTTGGTTAAAGTCTGTGGGTAACCCTCTCAAGACTACCTTCAGTTGCTAAATTTGGGCTATCTCATAAGTGTGGGACCACAATTTCTTGTCCGACATAAATTTCTGTATTAATCGATGCTCTTCAGCAGAAGTCTGGAATACTCGGAGTTTCCCGTTCTCAAAACGCCCCTCGAGTGGTGTGTCGCAGAACTTTCCTATCTGATCGAGGAGCTCGGTTGCATTGCTCTGTGCATCAATCACTATGGGAGCAATGCGTCTGCCATTGCGGCCTACCGTAGTAAAGCCGTCGTCTTTCTCACTGGCTCCGGGAGCGCTAACGCTACCGGCGGCTTTCGCCGCCGGGCTGCTTGGCGAAATCACCGGCTTGACTGAATCTACTATGCCGACCTTTTCCGAGCTCTCATCGGCTGGCGTTTCCCATTCTTCCATAGAAGACTCGGCGTCTCCGATATGGCGAGGGGAGGTGGAGTTGGGTGGGAGCGTTTGCTCCGACTTCGCCTGCTTCTTCGATTTATTCAAGATCTCCTTGTCTCCCGTCGTTTATTTTCGGATCGACCCAATCCATTTCCACTCCCATTTTCTGTGAAGCGGCCGGCTTCGGCCAATCAAATCGTAGTAAGCAGGGCAATCGTCCCTTCGGCGGATCATTCCTGTATAGTCTCTCAAAGGATCAAGACGCAATGGAAAATCTCTCCGTAGATCAAAGTTTTGAAATGGAGGAAATTATTCCTCAAATCGTTACTGATCAGCAAAAATGCAATAACCTGCAAAGTATTGATAAACAGATCAAAATTTTTGTCACACGTAAAGAGTACGTCTCCCAAATGCTCGACATTGAGAAAAGCATCCCTGGACCGACTACCGAGACCACCCAGAAATCGGAAGAAGATGCCGCTGGCCTGGATGAAAAGATTAAAGACCTTGAAGGTAATATGTCTGAATTATTACCTTGCCCAGTGTCTTTATGTGCGCATAACTTTAAGTATAAAAATAATTAGAAAAGAGCGGCTGAGCCCATAATCAGGCCAGCCAAACTAACTGTTAAAAATAACGATAAAAATAATAAATTGGATGATGAGGAATTTAAAATATCTCGGAAAACACAAGTAAGGGTAATAACGTTCCTAAGGAGGATAACAAAATTATCGCGACCAAAAATAAATTTGCAGCTCTCATTTCTGCTAACAATGATGTCGAGGATGTCACCCCTGCTGCCCCCAAAATTAAGCCTATCATGATTAAGCTTTTTCCGGAATATAACTTGATCCTGCAAGAAATCCACAGAACGCACCCAACCGCCACCAACACTCATGTAGGTGGCTGGATTAAAATTCAGGCTGAAAGCTCGGACCATCACAGGGAAATAACTTCGTTTCTCACTGATAAAAAATGCCAGTACTATGTGACTGACCCTCCAGCTAATAGACCACTTAAACTGGTCATAAAAGGCCTCCTGGCCACCACAGACCCTGAGGACATCAAAAATGACCTCATTGAACAAGGGATTAAAATCGTTAAAATTGCGCAATTGCGTCAATTTAAAACTAAAAGCCCCCTCCCAATATTCATGATCGAAATCGCGCGAGACGAAAATGTCGACAACATCTTCAAAGTCCGAAACTATCTTTATATGCAGATTAAAATCGACCCGTTCAAAAAAAGCTCCAGACCAACGCAGTGCTAAAACTGCAGCTCTTTCCATCATGCAAGTCAAAATTGTAGCATGAAAACGCGCTGCCTGAAATGTGGCTAAGAACACAGAACAGGCCAGTGTAACATCAAAGAAAAAATTAATGACCCTACTTGCATTAATTGCAACGCGAAAGGTCATATGGCCTCTTCTACTGAGTGTCCCCTCTTCCCTAAGCCCAGAAAGGGTAAAGGTCAACCCCAAAAAGAGAATAAAAAACGTAATGAAATAACCCAAGCAAACGCAGCGCTAATTACCCCCGGCTTGAGTTTTGCTCAAGCTATTTAAGGCAAAAATCCCCAACAGAGGGCAGCACGCGGTAATGACTCCTCGGCGTCCAATAATGATAATAATAATAAAAATAAAGGCATTAACCTAGAAGCACTTAATGCTTCTACCGGACAGGAAGGAGAGTTCTCCTTCCTCCAAGCTATTTTCGAAATGAAAAAGATCTTTGATTATTTTCCAAATTTAATTTCGGAGATGAAAAATCTTCGCAGTGCACAGATCCAACAGACAAACTTCACTGTCTGTTAAAGGGGGTATCTGTACTTCAATCTCATCTCTAGATATTAATAATGAGTAATTCTTTTTTCGGCCTTACAATATTCTTCTGGAACGCAGACGGAGTGAGATCGCGTATTGTTGAGATGCGCGATTTCATTGATAAGCACGCCCCTGATTTACTATTACAAGAAACACATCTGAGACCAGAGCATTTTTTTAGCATCCCCAACTACATCTGTTACAGGAACGACAGGATCAATTCAGCCCGTGGCTGGGGTGGTATTGCGATCCTTATTAAAAAAAATATTTCCCACTTTCATGTCCCCACCCCTCCCCTCCTTACTGGAGTGGAAGCAACTCTTGTTGCGCTCACCCCTACTGATTAGGAACCCTTTTCGGTTGCATCTATTTACGCCCCAACAAACCGCAATTATAGAAACCTAAGTGCCGATCTTGACGCTCTATTTAAAATTTTTAACACGGCCATTGCAGCCGGAGACTACAACGCTAAACATACCTCTTGGGGCTGCGTTAGCAGTGACCCACGCGAGGTAACTCTTTTAAGATACATCACTAATAATAAACTTGATTTAATAGATCCCCCTACCCCAACCCGTTATGGAATTGATTCTGCTTCCACTCTTGATTACGCTCTTATCAAAAATTTAAACTAGCCCTGCACTGCAGATTCCCTCGCGGAACTCAGTTCGAACCACAATCCCATCAGATTCTATTTTCCACGAACTCCTAAATTTGAAATTCCCCCTCCTCAATTATATATACGTGGAAAGTTTACGGAGTACCTGTTTCCCGCAGGGAAACTTCACCTCCTTTCATTGATAACTTTGGGTGAGCTTTGTTTCGGCTTTACCTTAGCCCAGAACTGCATTAAAGTGTGAATGATTTTTTTTCCTTGGGTAAGTGAAAAACACTTGTAAAGGAGAATTATACATGAGGTGGGGGAGAAAAATGGTGGATGGAAAAATTTAAGAACAGTCGGTATGGTAAACACCTTCCAGAAATCGATTTTGAGATTTTGATATTTCTCACATCTCCAAATTAAGCCCTTTCCAATGATATAACATATTAGTCAATTTTTGAATTAGAAGTATTTTAAAATGTTTTTTAAAAAAGAATCAACTGACTTGCCACGCCTACTTTGACAGATAGAAATGTAAACATTGGCCTTTTAAAACTGGGATGCTCTTGCAAAGCCATTATCTGTTTTATTTATTCCCACGAAATTAACTGTAGAATAACTGCAAGTGTAACTGTTAGGGTTGTTTACCTATTTTTGGCGCTTTCGAACATGTTTTGATTGATCACTTGTCGTTTATCGATACTTAAAATTTCTGAAATTTTGAAATGCCAAGATTGCAAAAAGTTTTCAAGAAACGCAAAGGTAAGTATTATCCACGTAAGAATAATATTAATAGTAAAGTAAGTACCACTGATAGTAAATTAAATGCTCAAGCTCTTCTCTCTTCTGAACATGCACATGATTCAAAGCATTCATGTGCAAAAGAAAAGAAAATATCCAATTTAAATGAGAGTTTTTCTTCTTTTGGTGATAGCGTAGGTATTTTAAATGCAATCATGAATTTGAATATTCTTGCTTTTGTTTTCAAGAATGAAGTTCACTGTAAAATGTGCAACAGTGGTTTAGACATAAAAGTTTTAAAAGGTAAGTCTGGACTGGCTATTACGTTTGTCCTGAAATTTTTTGCTTGTCCATATCGTGTAGAATTCTCTTCTTCAAATTTTCATGAAGGAACACAAATTGCTACAATAAATACCAGGTTTGTGTATGCTATGCGTTCAATTGGAAAAGGTGCAGAAGCAGGGAGAATGTTCTGCGGCGTAATGAATCTTCCGCAACCACCTACAAGGTTTTCTCCTTACGGTAAGCGAATTTTAAATGCTGCTAAACTTGTTTATGAGGATTCAATTCAAAATGCTGCGAAGGAAGCTATTTGTGAAAATGAAGGTAACAAAAATATAGCAGTAGCTGTAGATGGGGCATGGCAGAAGCGTGGTTACACATCCTTGAATGGTGTAGTTACTGTGACCAGCATTGATACAGGTAAGGTGATAGATGTTGATATTCTTTCGAAATATTGCGCTTGTAAAAACTTGCCTTTTCATGAAAAATATCGTAAAAGGAACTACGTTAGATCTAGTGGAGCGATGGAAATCCAAGGTGCGTCTAAATTTTTTCAACGGTCATTATCTTTACATAATGCCCGATATATTACGTACTTAGGAGATGGGGATTGCAAAGCATTTGATGCAGTAAAAGAAAAACATTTATGGAAATGAATATCAATTGAAAAATTGGAGTGTATTGGCCATGTAATGAAGCGCATGGGAACAAGATTACGCCGATTAAAAGCTCAATTGAAAGCGCAAATCTTGTCAGACGGTAAGTGTTTAAGTGGGAAAAATCGTTTGACTGAACATGAAATTGATAACTTGCAGTCATACTATGGATCAACTATTCGGAGAAATCACAGCAGTGTTCAGAATATGCGGCAAGCTATCTGGGCCATTTTTCTGCATAAGTTATCAACTGATGAATATCCTCAACATGGTTTTTGTCCCATCGGGGAAGATTCATGGTGTGGATTTAAAAAGGCTGAAGCATCAGGTAAGTCTTACAAACATAAAAACAGTCTTCCGGTCGCTGTTGTTGAAGCAATGCGTCCTATATTTAGAGATCTTTCCCATCCTGATCTGTTGAAAAAATGTTTGCATGGAAAAACACAAAACACGAATGAAAGTTTTCATAATGTCATTTGGTCACGTATTCCCAAAGCAACATTTGTACAGATTGAAACACTTTCACTTGGTGTTTATGATTCTGTTTGTTCCTTTAATGATGGTAATGTATCGAAATTAAAAATGCTTCAAAAAATGGGCGTAGAACCAGGGGAATTTTCAGTAAGTGCCATGAAACTTCTCGATAGGGGAAGACTAATGAAAGCAATTTATGCTTTTTCTGGACGCTCGAAGAAAATTAGAAAAGATAAAAGAAGAAAAAGAAAGATAGAAGAAGATAATATTAAGAAAAATAAGGTAAAAACCGGCTACACTGCAGGATCTTTTTGACGAGGTAAAAAATTATACAAAAGCTACTGTGTTTTCTAATTAATATATTTTTCAAGTAGTCTGTTCTTTTTTCTTTAAATCTACTGTATGCATAAACTGGAGACTTTTACTATATATTTCATATATATTGTTCTGTGTTCTTATTCTTTATGCAAATTTTTTTAAATATTTCTTTGACATTTTTCACTAATGAACACATGTCGTAACACAGAAAATGACGATTTTTATTAAATTGTGTATTCTTTTTTTCTATAAATCTACCGTATGCATGAACTGGAAATTTTTACTATATATTTCATATGTATTGTGTATTTATACAAAATTTTTAAGCTTTGGTGTTCAATAGTTTCTTAGTAAAAGGTTTATAAATATCTAAAAATGCAATGCCTTTTTTCGTTGCACATAGCTTGTTACATATATAAAAATACATTAATTTCATGTTCAAGAAATCTGTTTTTATGTTTTTGTTGTTTTGAATACCATTTACCAAATATTTAAAGAAAATTTTTAATTCTGCTGCTGTAAAACATTGTGTTAACAGGTGAATATATAAAACACTAATGAAACTTTTCGAAATAGTGTATAATCATGTATTACCAAAACCATATTTTCATGTTTAGACATATTTTCATATGGTATTTATGATGCTTTATAGTCGAAATTTGATGAAAGTAATGTATCAGAACTGAAAATTCCTCAAAAATTGATACAGAATTTGAGTAAATTAATCAAAAGCTAAAAAATACCTCGATAGCTTAAAAGTGAAAAATGCTATAAATGTATTTTCTGAGAAATCTAAGTATAAGAAAAAACTAAAAAGCCGTAAAAGTAATAGAGAATAAGCTAATATTTAATAAAATAGGGCAAATACTTTTGTAATTCATTATTTTTGTGATCAAGTGCTTTTTTACACTAAAAATGCAATTATCTCAAAATGGTTGTTTTCAAACCGCGGGTACAGTTTTCTCAGAATCTACAGAATGAGTGCTCATGCAATTTTTACTGCACATAAATAATATGTAACTCTATATACTAAGGTTATTTTTTTGGAGATTTTCCTGAAATATATTTTGCTGAAAAGCAGTTATCGTAAAAAATTTGACAGTTTTCAAAAATTTCAAAGTGATACTTTTACGATGAATTTTTTTGAAAAAAGTAAACAATATATTTTAAAAATATTTACCAGTATTTAAATAAAAAAAGCCTAATTAATATACAGACAAAATTTGAAGTTTATATATTTAAACCTCTTTAAAATAGTAACAAATATCTTTAAACAATTCCCTAAGTTAGTCCTCTAACCGGTTAGCACGGAATATTCCGTCAGTGTAAAGATGCTTCGAAAATGGACTGCACGGATTTTTCTGCCTTCAAGTAACGTTTTTAAAAGCGGATTAGCCGCACTTTTCTGAAATTATTTCCCCCTTTTAAGGTTTAACATCTTGAAAGATAATGAGGGACGGAGGAAGCAACACAGCAGAAGTTTTATGGCTCGCAGGGAACCCCGTGTTTTGACCCTGGGGTAATGTAAAAAATCGGGGAGAAATTTCTTTAGACCTCAGGAAGTGTTTACTTGTTACCTCGTATTTTAAAAGTTTCCAAAAGTCGCAACGCATAAGTAAAATATGTTACAATTCCCTTTTGTTTTCATATTAATTTGAAACTGTAACAAGTTGGGGCGTGTAAGGACAATCTGCTATTTTATATAGTTAGACATTTTATATCTTTTTTTGAAGTATATTCTTTCGCTTCATTTTTCTTATCGTAATCAATGCTTTCAGTTTTTGAAACATGATTATTTTATTATAAGATACCGAAAAAATTAATAAAATACCAAACTCTTTAAAATTTGAAACCTTTTCAATTTTCCAACCACTAAAAATGAATAAATTTAAACTTCATCAAATCATTTGAAACATTTTCTTACACTTTGATAAAAATAATAACGAAAAAAAAAAACTAATTAAGATTTATTATTATTATTTTTTAGATTTCAAAGCCCAAGTGTTCAGGAAAGTTTAAGTACAGTGCCTGGTTATATATTGTTAAAATACACCGAATTATATTTGAATTTTAAGTGCTTGAACTTCAGTTTACATCAAAGACAACATGAATGAAGATTTTCACACATTTTTTTATAACTTGAATGTTTGAATAAATGGTAATCAAAAACATACGGAAACATTTACAGTAGACATTTATGCATATAAACATAAAAATCAATTTTAAATTCGAGCTATTGAAAAACATTCAAATTATATATTGTTCAAAAATATCTATTTATACAAAATACCTCAACATTTATCTTTTTTAAAGGCTAACTGAATAAGTAATTAAAATCTGGATATTTTTTGAAATCTCGACCTTATACAGCTAGAAATTTTATGTTAGAAATTCCATTTGAAATTTCGAAAAAAAAATGCATCGCGCAGTTAAAAATTATTTACCATAAGTTTTAGCAATTGTTTGAGTATAATAAAAATTTCAAATTTTATTATATAGATTCTTTGGTATCTTTTAATATATTTCGAAGATTTCATACAATTCAGTTGAAAACCGCATGCTAAGAGCAAAAATATACTAAAAATTGATGAATATACAATTGCAATAAATTCTTACATAGAAGCAAAACTCAGAAGCTAAAGCGTAGGAATAAAAAATTTTGAGTATATCTGAAGTAGTTTTCGAAATATTTATTTTAAAGTTCAGAAAATTTGTGTACGTTATATATTATACTTAATATTAATTAAATGGTTAAAATAATGTGTTAATATTAGTCATGTAATCGTTTGATGACACATTCATATACTAATAAAAATTATCATGGTCATTGACGCGAATGTCAAGAATTTTATGTAATTTTAAATTCAGACATTAAGATATTGATGTAGAAAATATAAAACGACCATCTAAAATACATGAAAAATGCAGTCTGCTATAAAATGATCTTGACAAACAAAATCCGGCATTTTCACTTACTATGGCAGAGCCGGCTTAGTCGGGGGCAATCTGGAAAAACAGAGAGAGAACCGCGGTTTTGATGCATGCCGCTCTAGCTTTTAAAGCTCCGAGGAAAAATTATATGTATATAAATTACAAATGCAAAAATAAATCTTGTAACTTTCCATACATTTTTATAACAACGAATTGTGGAATTGGCTTCCAATACATTGTTGTGTTTGACAATATCTAAGGTAACCAATCCTAATTTAGATAGATTTGTACTACTTTTTCGTAACCGTATTCCTTTTAAAATTAATTCGTGCAGCCAAAATACAGCTTTTGTACCCTTAAAAATTTATGTAAACTATAACGGTTAATTTTAATTTATTCAACTTGTGAAATGTTCATAATTAACCATTTCCGTCTAAACAGTTTACATGAAAAAAAAAGTTTGGACTCCCTCATTCATTAGGGATTTATATAAGATTCTAACATTAAATTTTATTTTTCACTCAATAGGATCGAGTAGTAGTTTATAGTGCTTCCACACCACAGGTCTGGGGTTCTATTAACGGGCTGCGCAAGGTCGACTCTGCCTTTCATCCCCGCTACATTGGGTTGATAAATGAGTACCAAGCTTGCTTCGGGTCTTAAACACTGAAGGTCTCTCTTCAGACAGACCACCAAATCGGGACATCTGTTCATGCACCTCAGCGTCCAATGGTCACGTGTATTATGATGGGCACAGTAGTTCCTAGCCCTCATGGATTGTTGTGCTTCTGAGTTTGAGTCTTAAGTTTGAGGATTACTTCACTTTGGGGATACCCCTTAGATAAACATGTATTTCCTCTCATTTGCAATTAAACATTTTTCTTTCATTTATGCTTATTTCAGAAGGAAGTTTGATTTTTCAAATGTATTTGCTTAATAACATGTATATTTGTGTATTATATTAAAAATTTGATCAGTCCAAAATTACATGTTTTTAGCTCCTCTAAAAGCTTTTAGGGTTTAACAACTGATCTTATAATCCATATACGTTTTATAGTAGTATATTTAAAAATGATAAGGACATTTTTACGACTGTGTGAGCTGTTATGCCTCGTTTATAAATATAAAAAATTGCATTCAGCTACAGTTTTTAAAATGTACAGAAATAAGTGGAGAAACAGGATACTTATATACGTATTATCAATATTTTTGACTGCAGTAAGATATATTTATATTTCAGTTTCTTTAGAATTTGAATAGAAGTTGTAAGCCATTTTGCGAATAGTTTGATGTTGAGTATAAACCCATAGGCTGTTTAATATTGTAAAGTGTTTTACTTTGATACCAGCACACATTAAAATAAGGCTCATTTGCAGTTATATGATCAGCTTCAGTGATATTTAAATTTTCAAAAATAGTCTACACGTACGAAAACATTCTTTCACAACCGCACACCACATTTCATACTATATCTTCCCTACAGCAGGAAATATTTGTGTATACTGAAAAATTTAATACAGGATACATTTCCAAGTGTTAAATTTGTTTTTAAAATTTGGTATGAATACATTGTGGAACTGTCGGTTAACTTCACTGAACAAAATTGTTTTAAGTGTACTGTTTTGAAAGACAAGATTAATTAGGGAGAACTTTTCTCACAATAGAATTTGTAATGACTGAATTGTGTGAAAATGTAGTTATCGATGTGTGACATTTTTCCTTGTAATAAAAGAAACAGAAAGATAAGATTTTTAACTTGAGTAGAAAATGGTTAGAAGTACTGTCCATGCGCATTTGAAGAAGTATACCCCCCATTAAAATTAAAAATTATTGACTGAATGTGTGTTATGTTGATCACAAATGCCGATGTAGAAAATATATTTTTATTTAATACAAGGAGTTCGAAAAGGAGAGCACTAGGAATGAAAATTTAGATTTTTTCCGAAAAATATTCAGTTAACATAAAAATATCATTTATATGATTTAAATTTAAATAAATTAAAAGTATTGAAATCATTTTTTTTATGTTATTCTAAATTAAAAATATAATTGAATAGAGAAAGATCTGTTTTATTTCATAAATATATAAACCACTAATTGTCTTATTGTTTAAAAAAAAGATAGGACCTTTACTCTTTTTACCTCATAACTTTTCTTAAAAACAGGAAAGTGAGCGCGTTTTCTTACTCTCATATTCAAAAATGAATACAGGATGCTTTTTTCTAGTTCAAATCGCAATACCAAAATATTTTTTTTTAATTTTTAAAAAATGACAGAAAAATAAATTTTGTTTGAAGAAAATATAACTATTTTTCAATTTTTAACACGCCATTTATTTCATGTTTTTTTTACCCTGCATTTTAATTTAATTTTACTGTGACTGAATCTATGGGGAAAACGACAGAGTGGAACTACGGTTTTCCTACAAGATTGCCCAAGGCAACAACATCTACCTGTAAACGATTGCTATCCTGGTTTTTACTAATTAAAGACGCCGAACCAAGTCATAAAGTTGTCCCCTTTCGACCTCCCAAGTTTAAAAGGGGGAAAGAATTGAAGTCTGTTGCATTTTTGAAGGGAATAGCAATATAAGAGTAAAACGTTTTCGAAATAACTTTTCAGGAGGAAGGTATCCAGTTAGAGGGTTAAAACAAATTCTCCCTGATCTCAAGAAAACAAAAGACTTTAAACAGCAAGCACTTATGTTAATGGATGCGTTTATGGATTAATTTTTTATTTCTCCATACTCCATCTTTTTAAAATAATGTTCCTTAATTCCAATTTTTAACTTTTTTCTTCCTAAAACTGATGAGGCAATTTTTTTCTTTAAAGTCCAAAGCTCACAGATCCAATCGTGTTCCTACTTTTAACCTCCTCGTACGCCATTGGTCCCTCACGTATTGGCCACACCTCTTCAACCACCGAACCAAGAGCAACAGCACAAGGCACCCTCAGATCCAGATATGTGATGGAGGAATCTGCCTAGGTTCCAGTTCCCAAATTAAAAGTCGAAAGTCGAAAAAAAAATTATATATTTAACAGTTTCTGAGAAACTGATACCTAAAATGGCTCAATTTAACATTGTCAGTATAGGCCCTACCGACTACCCTTAAAAGTTGAAATTAGAAGGAACATGTTTGTTCCATTAGTGGATTAAATCTGTGCCGGACACAGGCGATGCGGCGAGCCGTTTCGCTTGTGAGGGGCTTCTGGGAGCTGAAAACGAAAATTAGATGAGACGGGTTCCAATGAAATAAATCGCTTATACGCAAAATCGCGGAGAAAAGGATGAAAGAGAGACCAATATCTGAAATAACTCCCCCGCAGGGGGAGGCTGGAGGAAGAAAACGGCCGAACGAGGACGAAACTGGAGTACGTCACGAGGGCGAGGAATGGAAGAGCGCAGGAAGGGGGGCTTAACAGCCCCAAAACGCGTTCGAGGAGCACCAAAAACGCAGTGGGAATGAAAATGCTGCAATTTTTTTTTTGCAGCTAGGATTAAATGGGAGGAGTTTGCAAGGGAAACTTACAAACGGCACAGTAGATGTAAACGGAGCAGGAGCCAGCTTTTACACTTATTCCAGTTCTGATGTGAGGCAAATGCATATGAATGTTGTGAAGTGTAGCAATTAAGTGTTTTTGTTGTAATTACGGCGGTTTCAAGGGCAGATTCCATTTAGTAGTTTTGTAAGCAAAATTTAGTTTAGAGTGAGGATACGTGAGTAGTGTTTGTGCTTTAATTACTGGGTTGTCATGATTTTGGATAGAAGTAAAAACATTTCTAGAAGTTCTAGTGGTATAATTATCGATTGGCTCCATGTGTAAGTCGTGATGAATGACACTATTTCTAACATACCAAGGTGCGTTAGTAATAATTCTAAGAATTTTATTTTGAATGATTTGAATGCGTTTTGTGTGGGTCGCAGCCGCGGTTCCCCATACGGGGGACCCATACGTTATTGTTGGACGCAGAATTTGCTTGTAAAGAATAACTTTATTTTCCAGGGAGAGAGAAGAGCTTCTCCAAATAAGGGAGATAGCTAACGCTATTCTACCCCAGAATTTGTTTGAAAGATAGTCAATATGATTCTTGTAAGTTAGTCGACTATCGATATGTAAGCCCAAGTAACGTACGACCGGGACCCACTGAATGTTGTCATCAAAAAGTGTGAGTTCAGCTTGGGGGTCAATGACGCCCCATTTTCAGAAAACAATGGCTTGTGTTTTTTCTACATTTATAGCTATTCTCCAGTCTGTCAACCAATTCTCTAGTTTGTCGAGGAAACGTTGCATAGTTTTAATTGTGTAATTGAGTTGGATACCCTGAGTGAGCGCCGCCGAGTCATCTGCGAATAGACATGTACTGACGGTGTGGTGATCTGGAAAGTCATATGTGAATATGTTGTAAAGATACGGGGATAGAACCGAACCCTGCGGAGTTCCACTTTGACAAAAACCCGTTTCAGAGAATGTGTTATTTACACGAACCCGGAAGGTTCTGTTGTGTATATATATAATTGTAAATAATTTTAATTAAATATGCAGGGAATTTGAGTTTAATCATTTTGTAAGTGAGGCCATCATGCCACATTTTGTCGAATGCCCTTTTGACATCCAAAAAGACACCAACAGTGTATAGTTTGCTAGCGAAGCCTTCATTTATAATATTAGTGACACGTACAATTGGTGTAGCGTAGAATGGCCCTCCCGGAACCCGCATTGTTCCGGGGGAATGCAATCTATGGCTTTGCAGTGAGTTTTGATCCTATTTAAAATAATCCTTTCGAAAATCTTAGCAGTGGTGTTTAATAATGAGATCGGCCTGTAATTTTGACTAAATTTTTGATCCTGATTTGGCTTTCGCAACATGACTACATTTGCTATTTTCCACTGTGTAGGAAAGTGGCAGTTAATGAGGCACCTGTTGTGTAAAAGTGTGTAATAGCATTAATAGGAAGATATTTTAAAGCAATATTTGGAATCTGATCTAGGCCGGGTGACTTCATATTTGGTAATTTTTTAATGATGCCTCGTACTTCTAAGGGCGAAGTGAGGGGAGGGATATGAGTGTTGAAGTTGTCGAAATAGTGATTCACTAAACTCTTTCCACTTCTTCAATTTTGTCGTCACTATAAGGTTCAGCATTTTCTTGAAAAGTGACTTCTAGTGTGTCTTTAAAAGCCTCCGCTTTTTCGAAATCAGACAAAGCCATACCACTCGGTCCATGGAGAGGTGGTATGACTGTATGCCTTTTTGTAATTCTTTTATTCAAATTATAAAGAGAATTGTCTTCAACATTTAACGAGGAAAGAAGATTTTTCCAGGTCCTGTTTTTGTGTTCGTTGATTTCGATCCTAATCTGCCTAATGAGAGCATTCACTTCCCTTCTATAAAGGGGGTATCTCGTGTTGTTCCAAAGTTTACGGAATCTATTTTTAGTTTTAATTAGCCCTCTAATGTTAATAAGAAGGCGGAGGTGTGAAGTTTTAGATATTCTAGTGGAAGTGGAAGTATTAATAGCATCCGAGACAATATTGCTGAAATTTTGAACGGCCTGGACCAAATTATCTACTGTAGGATTTCCTGGCATGTTGTAATGGAGAATTTCTTGAAATTTAATCCAGTTAGAGTAGTTTGAAGTAAAGGTGGTAATTGACAGTTAGTTACGAAATTGAAAATAACTGGATTGTGGTCACTGCTAAGTTCATTTACGGTAAAAACGTTAGTGTGAGAAATTAGCTGCAAAGCCGATGTCAATAACAATGCTTGGAGCGTTGTGATTGAAATGTGTTGGAGTGTCTGGAGCGATAATATCAATAGATGAGCTGACCGCCCATTGCTAAGAATATTACCAGTGGCATTGCTTCTCCCTGGGTTCCAACTCGAGTGTTTTGCATTGAAATCTCCAAAGAGAAAGGTTATATTATTATGGGCGAGAATAGCATCGAGTTCCGTAACATTAATGGAGCCGTGTGGATGTTTATAGATACACGCCATAGTGACTTTGGTGTTGTTTCCTAATTGAATTATGACCGTTGTATTTTAAACGTGTTTGAAGTACTAAGGATGGAGTGGTGCTTGATGGAATTTTTACAAAAATGGCAGTGCCCCTGCCTTTGTGTGTGAGCCTATCACTTCTGTGAAAATGTAATTTGGAATGCTAATTCGGTCCGGAGGACGAAGATGTGTTTCTTGGATCCCGATTAAGTCGGGGTTATGAAAAATGATGCTTTCTTTGAGTTCTTCTAAATTCTTTTTAACACCACTAGCATTCCAACTGTAAACTCTAAGTGTGTTACTATAAAACGCGCTGAATTTTATTTTTTGTTTTGTTGAAGGAAAGCTATCATAGTTCCCCACTGTTGCATCATTTGATCCATTTGTTGCATGATCGTATTGGTGTCAAATGTGTTGTTTGTCGAGGTGTTCTGAGCCGTGACCAAAGCATAAGACGGCTTCTGTTGGCGTGGTGTGGACTTTTGCGTGCGCTCCTTGGCCTTCTCGGTCCAGATGTTTTTATTTGGTTGATTTTTCTGTTGTTTCTTGTTTATGGGGTTGCTGGGGCATCCTGAAAAATTAGCTGGATGAGGTCCGCCACAGTTTGCACATTTAGCTGGGGATTTAGTGGATTTTTTGCAATCTGCGGTGTGATGATGGCTACCACTACATTTCAAGCATTTGGGTGCTCTTTTACAGAGTCGGGAGTGGTGATAAAACTCCTGGCAACGGTAACACTGAGGAGGCATCGAGGAGCCCTTTAAAGGTTCTATCACAACACGGAAAAACCCAATATTCGTGATTTGGAAAATTTGCTTATTTTCCTAGTTTTTCTTCAGAACTACCAAAAAGAGTGGCATGTTTGTATTATTCTTTCTATTGCGTAGAATAGAAATGTGGCTGGGTTCGAACCCGAAGCCCTTCAGTTCTGAGGCTATTTCCTTCTGATCATAGTCAGTTGGTAGTCCTCTAATAACAGCTTTAAGCTGTTTATTGTCCGCCATCTCAAAAGTATGGGACCTCATCTTTTTTTATTGCTAGAAAAGATTGGAGCTTTCTATGCTCAAGAATCGTTTTGGGAAAGACCAGAAGCTTCCCATTCTCAAAACGCCCCTCGAGAGAATTGCCTAAATGCGCACTCAATGTATTGAGCAGCCCGGTGGTATTTTGGCTTGCATCGATAACGATGGAAGCGACTTTTTTCTTGCGAGCGACGACAGTAAAATCATCGCCCTTCGTGTCGGTGAGATCGTCGATGCCATTGGCATTAACTACCCGCGCGCTTACGTCGATCGAGCCGGTTACCTTCGTGGTAGTGGCTTCCGAGCTGCTCTCGTCGGCCGAGCTATCGTCCTCCATCGCCGAGAGGGATTCCTCTACAACGGCGGTCGGAGGAGGTGTTGTATTGCCGGATCGCTTACGCTCGCCGGCGCGTTGTTTTTTTCCCGATGTGCCTGGAACAGGAGAAGTCGTGGAGCGCTTTTGCGTACCTCTCTTCGCTTTCGAAGGAGAGGGTGTAGTGGGGAACTTATTTTGATTTAAACGTTTTAGTTCCTCAATGTTGTCTTTAAATTCTCGATTTTGAAGTCTAATCGACTTCCGCGAGGCTTTAAGAGCCATACACTGAATCTCACTAATTAAACGGAGCTTCTGAATGTCGTCTAAAGCTCCGACTGTCTTTTTTTACATTATCAATGAACTCCTCAATCCTGTCAATAAAATCTTCATATTCGGAGCATGAAGTGATACTATCTAAATGTTCATTTGCCTTAACAACATCAAAACAAATAGGATCAAGCGAAAAAAGCGTACTTACCGGAGAAGACGCCACATCTGTCTTGGTTTCAGACATATCTAAGTAATCCAATAGAACGCTGAAACACAAAATCAAAGAACACTAAAAGTGTTCAAAATCCAAGGACACGAGATGCCGGCCTAGGCCTAACTCACCGCGTGTGACTCTATGACCGAAAAATCGGTAGAGTGAGTGAGTGAATTTTGGGGTTATTGGCGCAAGAGCCAATTTTGGCTAAACTGCGCCAAACATTTGTTAAAAAGTTAAAAGTTTATAATATTTCTGTTAAAAAAATTTAAAACCTTAAAATTTATGTATATAAAAGTTAATATTAATATATGTGTAAAAATATACAGATTGATGGGGAGAATTCCCCACCAAGTTGGACAGGTATTGAAAAAAAAAAGAAGTTATTTTTTTTCTTGGTTTCGTTGGAGTTAAAAGTAATTGTCCCTTGTAATAGGTCTTACCATTTTCTTTCACGTAATCGGGATTTGTTTCAATTTCATCTTCCACATCGTAGACAATCATTTCTTCCTCATCCGTTGTATACTCATCAGATGCCGGTTTTTTTAGGTCTATGAGGATTCATTTTAATTTCTATTATTGCTTCCTTCATTTTTTTCAGTAATTCTTTTTTTCTTTTCTTTGATCGTGCTTTTGCTAGTTTCTTGGCATCCTGTACTGTATTAGAATCAGAGGGTGGTTGAATAACGGACTGTGATGAGGAAGTTGGTATGATTGAGGAAGATGATTCAATAGGGGTGACCATATTGTTGGAAGGAGCATCATTACATGTAGGAATAGGTGGTTGAGACTCTGAGTTACTAGTGGATATTGAAGAGGTGGACGGCAAGAGTTGGAATTGGGTGGAAGATGATGATGTAGAAACATCAGGAGTAGATATTGATAAATTTGTTCTTGTCTTGGATGAAAGGGGTTGAAGTAATTCCAAAGGTGGACATTTAATTTTCGTTATATTTTCATCTGTTTGAGTAGAACTGTTTTTATTAGAGGATTTGGCAGCTTGAGCATAAGTGTGAGACGTTTGTGGGACTATTAATTTTCGGGCTTCTACATATGTTATATTTTTAGTAGTTTTATTTTCTTGAATTTGCTTTTCGTTTTTCCACTTCGGGCAAAGTTTTGAATCAGCAGTATGCGGTTGAGAACAGTTAATACATTTAGGCTCTAGACTGCAATCTGTGGAAGCATGTCCCACAGATGCACATCTAGAGCAAGTAAGTTGACCACGACAGGAAGTTTGTGAGTGTCCGAACCTCTGACACTTAAAACAGCGCAGAGGATTCGGAATGTATGGACGGATTTTACAATTCAAATATCCAGCCTTAATGGTGTGAGGTATTGTGGGGCTGTTAAAGGTTAAAATTATATGTTTGGTTGGTATAACTGCTGTATCTTTCTTTATTGTGATCCTTCTGACCTGAATAACGCCCTGATCAGAGAATCCGTTTAGGATTACTGCTTCAGGGGTGGTCAACAGGTCTGGTTCAGATATGACTCCACGGGATGTGTTTAAAGATTTATGTGGAATTATATTCACAGGTGAATCAAGAAATGTTTTAGCAAGTAGGAAAGCCTTTGTTTGCGTAGAAGAAATGGTTTCAACAAGTAGATCACCGGACCGCAATCTTTTAACGGATTTCGGTTCTCCACCTATTCCTTTCAGAGCTTTATGTATAGCAAATGGCGATTTGAGAGACATGGCATTGTTAGGCAAGGAAATTAGTAAAAATCTTACACATTTAGCAGTTTCGTCAACAGCAAGGTTGGGCAATACAAGGCCTTTACCCTGGCACAGCAGACTTGGATCCATAAGCGTAGAAAAAAAACTTCATTCTGGCGTGCCTCCACCCACCACGGAGTCCAACAAGGGAGGTAGTGTGCCGGTCATCTGGCAAAACCAGGCACGGCGCTTACCTAGAGTACACCCAAAATATAATGCTACAGCATCAGGACGAGGATCCAACGGGTAAACCCGACACCCCTTATCTGCAGCACTAACCCTACAGCAGTGTCTCTTCGGGGAAACCGAAGAGAGGTACCATCAGCCGATTGACAGGAGCAGGCTCACTCCTGCCTCCCGTCTACAGCGAAGCGTGGGCCAAAGGTATTCCCAGGACACCATCTTCCTCCTTACGGGTCGCCGCACACGGCAAACATGCGGGTCGGAAAACCAACGTTGTTAGCAAAAAACAAATAAAGTAAAATAATCAAACATTTAAAGAAATCGAAGTAGTAATAATACAAATACCAAAATAAATAATTGAAAAAATTAAGAAAGGATTAAACTAATTTAACGCAATACAAAATGAATACAAAAATGTTATTAATAACGAGAATAATAAGAGATCTAATTAAAACAAACCAATTAGTTTTCTTTACATATGTATTTCAAAAATGGTTGCCTGTGGTCTGGACGGGAAAAGAAGAAAAGGGAAATTTGGATGGCAAGAAAAAGGGCCGAAAATAGAGAATGATCACTAGGGTTCCCCGGGTTCGTGAAGCCCGTGTTTACTAAAGACAGTAAACCCCTAGGGAAAAGGAAAAGATCACTAGGGCACCTCGGGAGCGTGAAACCCGTACGCACCTAAAGAAGGTGAGCCCCCTGAGGGAGAAAAATCGGTAGAAAATGTAGGAAATAGTCCTAGGGAGAGGACCACAATTGTCCTAAATCAGGAACGAGGCCGAAAGAATGACCAAAAAATAATACACCAGCTCGATGTAAACGGATGAAACAATCCAGCTTGGGGTAGCACTTTGAAAAAAGGTGTCGCAGTCAAGGACAGAAAAACTGCGTGCGGAGTCTACGAAGACAAGAAGCAGAATGGCCGTCTCCTTTTTGAAATATTCTGGGAGCTGACGATGATTTTTAAGGTATGAGGTATCTAGACTGCGCCAGCAGTCTTCAGCCCTCTATCTTGTTTTGCGATGTTTGTTGTGTTGAAGCTTGGTTGGAGGGGAGGGCGTGACTTCAAGGATGGAAATCCAATAGGATTGGAGGAAACCAGTTGCTGTAGTATGGCTTTGATTTGAGAATGGAAGTGAGCTTTTGGAGAGATTGCATGAACTTGAATTTTAAAGAAAAATATTGAATACTTAGAATAGAGTATTAAAAATTTAAGTTAAAAATATTAAGAGTAAATTTTAGGTTAATTATTATGAGTAAAATTAAGAATAAGATAAAGTTTAAACTTTATCCATAATTGCTTCTGCAAGAAGAGAGGTTTTTTCTTCATCTGAGTTAGCGTTTTTAAATTTAGAGAGTAGATCTAAGATTTTGGGGTTTCTCTTAACGAGGTTTGAGATAATATTGAATAGTTCTAAAACTTGGGTTAAATCTGAGGTATTGTTATTATCTTGACTAAGGAATCCACGGAGGGAATCATTCTTATCTTCGATAGGAGTCTTATTGGGGACTTCTCCGCTAACAACATTAGCGAAGGAAATTCCTTCTTTAATCCATTTAGTGGCGAAGTTTCCTTTTTTCTTTGGGTCAGCGAAAGGGGTTCCTTTTTTCGGCTGGGGGAATTTGGGGCATTTAGTATAGCATGCTGAGTGACCGTAGTCTTGGCAGTTTATACAGAATGGATTTTCCTGTCATTCTTTGATTAGGCAGTTTCTCGTGGCGTGATTTTTTCCACATTTTAAGCACCTTGGCTTCATGTGACAATTTGCGGTGGTATGAAAAAAGTTATTACAATTGAAGCATTGGGTTATTCCTCTAACGAGGTAACCCTCAACTTTCACTTGTAAATAACTTATCTGGCAGCTAACTAAACTAAAATTAGATGATCGTGGACACCGGCGCCGAAGACGCCTTTTCCCAGAAGGATGGGAGAAAAAGATAAAACCATGATGTGAGGATGGATCTAATCAGGAAAACTCCCACGACAAAACGGGGAGGGAGGACGTACCCCTAAGCACGAACGCTCTATCGAAGCAGAGCGCCGTCGGGGCGAGGGGAAGAACGCAGGAAGGAAAGCGGGACGGCCGAAGGCAGTGAATCAAGGCGGTGAGATATCACCCAAGAACCCAGAGTAAGAGACGCAATGTAGTGCAGCTAAATAGTGTTGTTAAGAGTGTGAAAAGAGTGTTTTTGTTGAGTTATGGGGGAGCGGAGCGGGTTTCTCCACTTCGTCGAAGAGTATGAATATTTAGTTTTAGAATGAGAATACGTAAACAGTGTTTGTGCTTTGATAATTGGATTGTCATGAGATTCGATAGATTTAACAACATTTCGAGAGATGTTAGTGATGTAATTAGAAAAGGCTCCATTTGTAGATCGTTGTCTATCACGTCATTTCGGACGTACCAAGGTGCGTTCGTCATGACACGGAGTATCTTGTTTTGCATTACTTGAATCTTTTTCATATGGGTGGCGGCTGCGGCTCCCCATACGGGTGAACCATAAATGATAACTGGGCGCAGAATCTGCTTGTATAAAATAACTTTTTTTTTCCAGGGATAGAGGAGACCTCCTCCCAATGAGAAAGATAGCTAGAGATATTCTACCCCAAAATTTCAAAATTTCTCCAATTCGAACTGGTCCGATAGGACCGACTCTACTTTACCCCCATCAACTTCAACCACGGGCTTGGGAGCAATTTCGCCATATCGAGTCAACACCGGCGATGAATACATTGCCGAAAAATCCGACCTCTTCAGGGAAGCGATCGGCGCTCGGAACGTTTATGCGGCTTGGGCCCGGAAATTGACGACCGCAAGGACCGAATGACCCGAAGCTCCAAAGCTACCATCAAGAGGTGACCAAGGCAGGTGAGAGGGTCGATTCTCTTTTAAAATAACTAGATGTCCCCCTCTTCAAGATTCCAGCGTCTGAAAAAGAGCTGGACAAAATCATTCTTCGTTTGAAGAGCAAGGTCAACGACCCTCCCACAGCGGAGATCCAAGAGGAGAAAACG
Source organism: Trichonephila clavipes (assembly GCA_019973935.1). Classification (NCBI taxonomy): domain Eukaryota; kingdom Metazoa; phylum Arthropoda; class Arachnida; order Araneae; family Nephilidae; genus Trichonephila; species Trichonephila clavipes. Next base: position 32,838 of record BMAU01004018.1, read on the forward strand.
GCAGTGGTTCCTCCTCCTCCCCCCGCCTCTCCCCGAAAGGGCAAAAAGGCGGCGAAGCGAAGCGTCGATGACGACGGAGATTGAGAACAAGCTCGGATGCTGACCAGTGAGGTTGAATTGCGAACGCTCTCCCTCTGCTACTACGACCGACCGCCACGTGGCATATTGATTCGGCAGTATCTTGTTATTTTCCCCTCCCCATATTGATAGTGCATCTGTTATCTACAGCCCTTGTCAGGACTAACCTGCTAGAGCAGACACTTTAATTCTCCCCTATTTTTTGACCTGGTAACGACTGGAAATGAATAATCGAAACGAACCTACGGATATGGACTTAATCGACTCGCCCAGAAGAACTCCAACTCCTCCACTTCTTTCGGCATGTGAGCAGATCTTGCAAAACAAAGCCCAGCTGCAAAAGATGGAGACTTTCAAAAAGTTCAAGCTAGCCTGCATCGCAGAACTTCAAGCCATGCCCGATCACCACCCCGATGAGCCCTTCTACAGACGTGCCGTCTCGGAGCTTCAAGAAATTGAAGAGACCATCAACTTGGCGGTAAGTGATTTAGCCTCATTTCCTCCTTGTGTTTCCCCTGGCTGCCCTCATCATGATTCAGGATTGAAAATTATATATATATATATATATATATATATATATATATTACGCCTAAAAACTCCCCAGATGTAACTCCTACTAAAAGAGTTTTAAACCTTAATAGTAACAGAACTTCCAATAAACGAAAAGAAGATTCTGACTTTGAATATCCTTCTCTAAGGAAGACAACTAAAAGGCCAATTTTAAATATTCCTAACGATAGCATTTCTATCTCCGCAAATAAATTTTCCTTACCTAGTGATAGCAATATCGAAGAAATCACAGGTTCTCAAAACAATATTCCCGTTGTTACTCCCAAACCCCCATCGGCCACTGGCCCTACCCCTTCCGGCAATCAAAACCCCGTTAGTACGCTTCCCCCTCCAGTCATGCTTAGAATCACTGAAACAGTCAGAGTGAGTGAGTGAATGTTGGGCTTATGGTGCAAGAGCCAAATTTGGCTATACTGCGCCACACGTTTGTTAAAAGATTAAAACCATGTAAAAATACACATGAAAAATACAATTACATAAAAATAATTTTAATATATGGGCATGCGCTGAAACAGTCAGAAGTCACATGAAAATTATTAATGAAAAGTTCCCTAAAATAAGATCACGTACAACCGGAGAATTTATTAAACTTTATACCGATAACTTGGAACAATATCACGAACTGTTAACTTTTGCTGAAAAAACTAAATTCCAATTTTATGAAATTAAGCCCAAAAACGAGCGTCCCATGAAGGTTGTACTGAAAGGACTGCCCCGCAACTTCAAGGTCGAAGAAATTCAAGCCGACTTAGAAGAACTAGGCTTTACCCCTGAAAAAGTAAATCAGCTAATAGACCGCCGAAGTAAACAACCTATCCCGGTATTTCTGGTGACTCTCCCAAGAAATATTGAGAATTTAAAAATCTTTCACCAAAAAACCCTAAGTTACTTAAGCATTCGTGTTGAAGGTTACAACGGAAAAGGTGTCACGCAGTGCTACACGTGTAACCACTTCCATCATAATTCTGAAAACTGCCATCTAAACCCCCGCTGTTTAAAATGCAGCAAGGGACATATTACCCGTGAATGCCCAATAACCGAAAGACTAGAAACCGCCTACTGTATAAACTGCGAAATGTACGGCCATATGGCAAACTGGAGAGGATGCCCTTGTTTCCCAAAGCCCCCTAAGGGCACTGCCCTGAATAATCGAAATTCTTATACTAATATATACAATAACATCATAAGACCAAATGTATCCTATGCTCAAGCCGCAAATACAAATAAAATTTCAACTAACTCTAACTTCCAAAATAAACAACAGATGGCGCCAAAAGGACCTGTGAATTCAGTTCAAATTGAGGCCAATAGAAATCCCTCTGCACAAATAACAGATCTATCCCAAATTTTAACAACACGTCTAATAATAACTTTAACGGGTATAACTTTAACGGAAATATTTTTAATAATAATAATTTTAACTTGCAAAAGCGACACTACAAATGACTATGCAATGTTTGTGCCAACTATCTCAATTTACCCAAGCCATAGCTACTTCAAATCCTAATTTCATGAATAATTTTAACCAAGTGCAAAGAGCAAACAATAACCCAAATCAAATGTACGCCTTATTAGAGGCCTCTTGTAACAATAATAATGGTTAAGTCCCCCATTGGCCTCAAATTGTGTTCTTGGAATGCAAACGGACTGCTTAGACATAGAGTACATCTACGAATTTTTATAGAGAAGCACTCTCCCGATATTTTTCTCATACAGGAAACTCATCTGAGACCTTCGCACACTTTTACAATAGCTAATTACACTTGCTACAGAAATGACAGGATCACTAACGCAGCGGCCGCCGGCGGAACTCTTATTCTTATCAAAAAGTCTCTTAAACATTACTGTCTCCCCACCCCACCTCTGCAAGCTATTGAAGCGACTAACATTATTCTAACTCCCCACGACCATGACCCCGTTTCTATTGTCTCTGTTTACATTCCCCCTTCCTCTGACGATAACTTATTTACAATAGATTTAGAATATTTTCTCCAAACGAGTAGTCGTCTTCGGAGATTTCAATGCTACTCATAGCGCTTGGAATTGCAATGTAAACTCAAACAGAGGCACAAGCATCTTCTTAATTTTGCCAATATCTTAAATCTGCACATAGCTTTTCCTGACTCTCCCACAAGATTTTGCCATAACTCAGCTAACACAATAGACTTTGCTTTAATCAAAAACTTTTACTACCCTTATACTATTAAATCTATTAATGACCTCTATTCTGACCATAACCCTGTTTTCCTAACGTTCGATTTTAAACTTGAAGTGGAATCCTAAAATCCTAGAGCGATTACCACCAACTGGAAGGATTTTAGAATTTAATTTAAATAATAACTTCTCTCTATTTAACTACTATTCGAATAATATTAATAATACTAATGATCTTGAAACCAAAATTACAGAGTTCACCGAAGCGGTCGTCACTACCCATAGCCACGCCTCCCAGCCAATAGGAAACGCTCACCAAAACTACACTCCAAATCACATTAATCAACTTATTAAGCATAAAAACAACTTTCGTAAACGCTATCAGCAGACTTTAAATCCTTTTTATAAAACTTTATATAATAAAGCTCAAGCCAACCTCAAAAAGGAACTTAAAATATATAGTAATGATACTTGGAATGCTAGACTAGAAGCTCTAAATACAACTGACAATAGCCTCTGGGAGGCACAGCGGTTCTTAAAAAATAAAAGATCTCAAATACCTACGTTGAACTGTGCTACTGGTATGGCCGTCACTAATCCGCAGAAGGCTAACCTCCTTGCTAATACGATTAAAAATAACTTCATTGAAAATAACCGCATGCAGGACAACTACGATCAAGAAGACGAGGTTGTCACCTCAGCTGTGAATACATTTCTCTCCCCCCCTTCTACTCAAATTGAACCTGCCATGCCTGATGAAATTATTAACTTCATTAAAAATACTAGCTCTAAAAAGGCCCCCGGTAAAGATACTATCACAAATAAAATGCTAAAAAATTTTCCTATCAAACTAATCCTCATATTAACTATTCTTGTCAATAAAAAATTCTTAAATTTCATCACTTTCCTAGTAACTGGAAAGAAGCTATCATTTTTCCTATAATTAAACCTAGTAAAAATAAAAATCTTCCAAATTCATATAGACCTATTTCTCTCCTTTCAACTTTAAGTAAATTAACTGAGTACATTATTCTTATAATAGACTTAAAAAATTCATTAATGATAATAGCCTAATTAACCCTAATCAATATGTGGATTTACAAATAAACTATCTACTCTTCATCCTATTCTCAGACTAACAGAAAGTATCTCGGAAGGTTTCCAAAAAAAGAAGAGCACGGGAGTGGTCTTTCTGGATATCCAGAAAGCCTTCGACCGTGTTTGGATTTTAGGACTCACTTTCAAACTAATTACTTACGATATTCCCTCTCCCCTCATTCACCTCATCCACTCGTATCTCACTAACAGATCCTTTCGGATCAGAGTAAATGAATCATTATCTAACTCTCATTCCATCTCTGCAGGGTGTCCTCAGGGCTCATTGCTCGGGGCCCTGTTGTTCAATCTCTATATAAATGACATTCCCAGCTATTCACTAACAAATATTAGTCTCTATGCGGATGATACGGCCATTAATGCCACGTACAAAAACTTAAAGACTGTTACCTTTGCCATTAACAAACACCTCAAGCTGCTAGAAAATTATTACGACAGATGGAAAATTAGTATCAATGTAGAAAAATCTTGTGCAGTCATCTTTACCAAAAAACACACCACTCCTCCACCTCTCATAATGTTCAATAAACAAATTCCCTGGTCTCAGAATACCAAATATCTTGGCGTTATATTTGACTCACACTTAACTTGGAAACAACACATATTACACGTTCCCGATAAGTTCCAAAAAATAATGTTTAAACTCTTCCCCCTAATATCCCGGAACTCACATTTAAGTAGAGATAACAAAGTGCTTCTTTATACAGCCGTTATGCGTCCAATCAATGCTTACGCCTGTCCAGTATGGGGTTATGCTGCTAAAACCAATATTAATATTTTAAATACTCTGCAGAATTCATATATTAGAATGATTGTAAAAGCCTGCCGTTACATGAAAAACGATCGCATTAATAAAGCTCTTAAAATCACTAGTTTTAAAGCACATATTCAAAAATTAGCTATAAATTATTTTGATAATTTACCAAATACTAATAATGTAAATATGTTAAATCTAAATGATTACAACTGTAACTATAATACTAAAAGGTCAAGAAGAATCCTTCTGGATTCTTACAATCCGCCTTAGCTTTTTTATCCCTGCAATAATTTTTTAATTATTTTGCACCCTAGTAAATTTTTTTAAAAAAAATTCTTATTTTTCTTTCAATATTTATTTAATCTTTATACCCCACTGGACATGCATATTTTATAACTTTTACCCCCATGGGCAGCCAGCCTGAGGCTAAATTCACTTCTACCTCCAACTCACTGAGAGAGCATTCCTAAGCTCTCAGCACCGTATAAAACTTTAACTCCAAGAAGTCATCTCTAAGCCCCTTCTCCTGGATTCCATCGCCACAGCCAATCACCGACATGTCACTCCGCAGACTGAAAAAACCAACGAAGTCAAGTCCTGCATCAAAGACATCATGATATGGGATTGAGTACTGTTTATCAGTCCAGGTACCCAAAAATAGACTGTCATCCACTGTCGATGCCATCGGCTTCGTCCCCCAAGCAGCTTATTAGGAAAGCTCGCTCTCCCCGTTCGTCCCCTCCCTCCTCCCCATTCCCTCCGTCCCCAACTTCTGTCGAAGACGCGCGTTTGGAAGGTTCGGAAGAGGAAATGGAACTTTCGCAACCAACGTTGCAAGATCAGGTCGTGATGCCCGAGGTAACTAAAAAGCCCCGCATCCCACCGTTTTTCGTCTCCCCCAAGGGAGATTGGAGGCAATTAGTGGCTCTTGCCAAATTACTTGCCCCCTCCTTTCAATCCCAGATGTCGGGCCGATTCCTAAAGGTCACTGTGGGCGACGAAGTCGACTACAGGAACCACAGTCACTGGCTCGAGCAATCAGGGGTTGAATTCAAGAGCTTCATGCTAAAGCAGGATTGGCCAATCAAGGTTGTGATCCGAGGTCTACCCTCGAACACGGAGCCGGAAGACATTAAAACCGAGATTGAAGCCGAGGGCTTCAAAGTTGCAAAAATGTCGTAAATGAAGAACTATAGGACTAAAGCTCCTATGCCCTTCTTCTATTTGCAAATCGAATACGGCGCGGATGCACCAAAAATTTTCGATTTCACCGAACTATTCGGCACCCGCATCGAAATCAAACCCTTCGATCGCGGGGAAAAAATTAATCAATGCTGGCGCTGTCAAGGATGGTTTCACTCCTCGGAGGTGTGCCACATTCCGCCACGCTGTGTTCGGTGTGCAGGGCCCCATTTAGCCAAAGACAGCACACTATCTTTCGACGAGCCGATGAAGAGCGGAAACTGCTCGGGCGATCACGCGGCCAACTGAAGCCGTGTCTCCAAGCATCCCAACAATGCAAAAATAAAAATAAAAATAAAAACGGCCCTAAGCCCAAAAATAACCAATCAAATAAAAAAACAGTACCTCAAGTTCCACGCCTTGATATCTCAAAGGCGAGAAAAGTCTCGCCTATTTGGACTACTCTAAAGTAGTCCAAAATTTAATACCCAGGGAGCATGTTAGCTTCCCTCTACTACTTGGGCCCCCTACACCGGCCCCTAGCAAAGATGTCATCGTAAATGCCGGTATCTTAAAAGACTTGCTCGTCATCATCGAGGATACTCCTTGCATTGATAAGCAAGTCTTCTGCAGGGCGTTCAAAAACTCCCTTTCTGCGCTCCGCTCGGCATCTGCGGACGTGGATAAAACTTATATTATTTTCGAAGCCTATTGTAGGCTTCGACACTCAACCTAACTTTCCCGGATCACGCTAAAATTTCTTAAAGATTGGATTTTGGAAAGCAAATTCTTTGCGTAACAAAATCCACGAAGTCCGTGATTTGATTATAGAGCAAAACTTTGATTTGTTTTTGTTCCAAGAGACCTGGCTCCAGTCGGGTATAGACCCCCAGATCGCAAACTATCGTCTATTTAAAGACGATAGAATTGAATTCCCCCATACCGTAACGCAAAGCGGCACGGCCATTTATTGTAAAAACGAGATCGTGCACAACAGGGTTCCTCTTCCCGCAAAGCAAGGAATTGACGCCACTGCTGGGCAAATTAAAATCAAAAATTCCCCTCCCAAAATATTGTTCCGACGTACGTTAGAATCAATGTACGTCGAAATTTCCCATCTGAGGATTTTAAGAAAATATTTAATTCTGGCAGTAATTGTATCATTGCTGGTGATTTTAATGCCACTCACATGTGAATTGGCACAACGCCAAATCAACTCGATACGGAGTCTCGCTGCGCAACCTAGTCAGCAACCTTAGGGGAGCGAAGATGGTCGCACCGCAGACTGCCACACACCTCCAACCGCGCCAGCGGTTTGGAAGTATTATCGACTTGGCTGTGTTCAAACACATTCCCTACAACCATAGTATCAGAGTTTTTAGCGATCTCAGCTCTGATCACCACCCCGTAGATCTCGAAATAAATCTAAATACTTCGATAATTCAAAATCCAGAGCAGCTTTCAACTAATTGGAATAACTTTAAATTTGCTCTAAATAAGAAACCCCTCCCCACTACTGATCTCACCAGCAATTAAAATATTGAATTAGCTATTAGCGAACTCAACCAAAAATTATCCGAAGTTTTCCTTGAGGCTTTAGAACCAAAATTTAAAAATGCTCCCAAAATCCTCTCCTCTGAGATTAAATCAAAAATCCATCAACGCAACAGGTTACGGAAATTTTGGCAAAGAACTAGGTGCCCTAGTATTTATTCTGAATTCCGTACCCTCAGTCATGAGATAGCGAAGGATATTAAATCACACTCCCACACACAGTGGGAAAAACACATTGAGCCGTTATCGCCCGTTTACAACACCCTTTGGAGAAAATCCCCCCTCTTACGTAAGCCTTTTCGTTCCATTCCCCCTTTGAGAGGGGCTTTAGGCAGTACCACGATAACCCCTATTGAAAAGGCGGAGGTTATCGCTGACAGTTTGCAAGAGCAATTCGAACCCAATCACGTCGCTGGTCGAGAAGATTTCGATCAACGCATACACGAAGAAGTTGAAAACTTCCTAGCTACGCCCCACGTTCAAGAAATTGAATACACCACACCAACGGAATACTTAACGTACGTACAGAGAATCCAGCCAAAAAAATCCCCCGGACTTGATCAAATTTCAAATCGCATGATTAAAAATCTTCCCCTTAAATTTTTATTATTTATTACCTTGTTGGTAAAGCAGCTTTTAAAAAACAACTATTTGCCAGACTCCTGGAAAACTGCCGTAGTTATCCCCATTCTAAAACCGGACAAAAATCTGGAATTAGCTCAAAATTATCGTCCAATCTCATTGCTAAGTAGCTTGAGCAAAGTATATGAATTTGTGCTTCTTCGGCGTTTGAATCAACACTGCGCTACTTGTAATATGATTATCCCGCAGCAGTGCGGTTTTCGCCCCCATTGCTCTACAGTTCACCAACTGCTCAGAGTAACGGAGTTGATTCATAGCGGCTTCGAAAAACACGACGCCATGGGTATACTTTCTCTGGACATAGCCAAAGCCTTCAATAAAATTTGGCATGATGGCTTATTAATCAAGCTCATACGACTTGATTTTCTGACTCCCTTGATCAAGTCCATTCATAGCTTCCTATCCCATAGATCATTTAGAGTGAGATTTGACAGGATTCTCTCCTCGCCTCGACCAATCAGAAGCGGCCTTCCGCAAGGAAGTCTAAGTTCGCCTCTACTTTTCACTCTGTGCGTAAACGATATCCCGCAAAACGATTCATCGCATTTAGCAATGTTTGCTGATGATACTGCCGTTATTTCGCAGAACAAGAGATTTTCCGTTGTAATCTCTAATCTGCAACACTACATTTCCTTGCTTGAACTCTGGCTCAACGACTGGAAAGTAAAAGTAAACGCTTCTAAAAGTGCCTGCCGCATGTTTACGAGAAGATCCCAACTCCCCGTCGGACTTCCTCCCGTAACTATTTTTGGCCAGCCCTTCCCTTGGGTAAATGTTGCAAAATGCCTAGGGTTGTTTCTAGACGCAAAATTAAGTTTTACCTATCATATCGAACAGACTCGCAAAAAAGCGATCGCTGTTCATGCTATACTTAAAAGGCTCATCTCCAGAAGGAGTAAACTTGCGATCCGGCACAAAAAGTTGCTCTACAAATTTATCATCCGACCGATCATGTGTTACGGATCGCAAAACCGGATCCTCTGGAATCTGTCATCTTAAGAAATTACACACGCTAACAAACTCATTTTTGAGACAAATTGTTAATGCTCTCTGGTTCATACGCAATGAAGTCATATATCGTGATCTAAAAATTAAGCCATTTTTACCTCATATAAAGGACATTTCTAAAAGGTTCTTTAATAAACTTCCTAACGTTTCCAATGAGCTAATTAGTAACCAGCCTGCATACGATCCCGCAGTGCCCTCGTCTCAAAAGCGCCCCAGAGCGCTTCTTGATCACGATTTTAAAAGTTCTCCCCAAGCCAAAAGGCTTAGGGCTTAAACTTAGCTTATTTCTCATTGGGAACTTTAACTTAAATTTTAATTTTAATTGTAATTTTTTAAGCTTAAACTTCCTACTTTTAAACTAAAAACTCTCACCATAACAAGTAAATGCTAGCTCCGCGCCGAGAGTCGCGGAATTAATGTTCTTCTGAAGCGAAGGTCACCGCGGTCGGAATCGGAGAGGGTGTCCCGATCGGATTTAATTTTGCGGTTGTACTCGCTTCTACTTTCCTTTGCGGCCAAGAGATGGAGGCACGGCGCTTTCTATCTAGTACTCTTATAAAATTCGTTTCACATCCAGTAATTATAAATTAAATCGCTCCTCGGAGCGACCATTTTTATTTTTGAAAGCTGGATATTCCTTGTTTCCTTTTATCAATTTTTACCAAGTACTTATCACTTATATCACTTCATTGCGTTATATAATTTCTTATACCGCGATCAGTCCTTTACTCTCTTATTTTTTAGTCCCTCCCCTCCATTTTTACTGGCAATGTGCAAGTTGTTTCATCAAATTTTATTCAAAATTTGTTCTCCCCCCATTTTTTCTATGGGATCTTGGAATTTTCTTTAATTTCAAGATCTCTTTGTTTCGGGTCGCTTATTTTCGGATTGACCCAATCCTTTCCCACGCCCACTTTCTGCGTTGATTGGTTTCGACCAATCATAACGCAGCAAGCAGGGCATTTTTGCATCAGTGAGCGGATTTCGTCCACTTTTGTTTTTCAGCAGCATTTGATCATTTCCAATTTCATCAATTTCAATTTTAGCTTCCTGTCTCTGTAGACTGCAGACGCAGTTTTTCTGTCCTCGAATGCGACCCTTTTTTCAAGCGTTCGCCCCGATTGGATTCTGGATCTTTTTATATCCGTGATTTCGTTCCTTCAGTGTCACTTTTTGGCCTTGTTCCTTCAAATATAACCGATTGAGGTTATTTCCCAGGATTAATTTTCTAAATGTTTCCGCTTTTTGAAGAGTTTGGTTCGACACGCAGCATGTGCTAGGCCTAGCACTTCACAATGGTTTTCGACCCGGATTGTGTTTTTTCTTTCAGCGTTTGGATTACCATTTGGATAAGTCCGCTCCCAGGACAGCCTCATCTATCAAGATAAGTGATTTATTTACCTTAGAACCCTTGTCTTTCGACGCAAATGCAGCTAATGACTACCTTGATAAATGCACCACGTGCATCGAGTCTGAGGATTTGCGCGATATCCTGGAAGAGATATTGGACACCGTCGGCGACCGCGATTTGCCAAACACGCCTGAGAGAATTAGGCTTATTAATTTGATTCAGTGGAAAGCACTGAAATGTTCTCGTAAATCCATTTGACTCCAAAACACGGAGTTCAAGAAGTACGTTAGGGATAATGAACGATTAAATCGCGTCCCCACTGCGGCCTCACCCGCTTCGCAGCCGAAGCGGAAGCAAGCTAAGCGCCAGAACGCATCGCCTCAAAAAGACGTTCCGTCGAAGGAGCAGGCGAAGTCGGAGCGAAAGCTCCCACCCAACTCCACCTTCCCTCGCCATATCGGAGACGCCGAGTCTTCCATGGAAGAAGGGGAAACGTCAGCCGATGAGAGCTCGGAAGAGGTTGGAATAGTAGATTCAGTCAAGCCGGTGATTGCGCCAAGCAGCCCGGCGGCGAAAGCCGCTGGTAGCGTTAGCGCTCCCGGAGCCAGTGAGAAAAACGATTGCTTTACTACGGTAGGACGCAATTGCAGACGCATTGCTTCCATAGTGATTGATGCACAGAGCAATGCAACCGAGCTCCTCGACCAGATAGGAAAGTTCTGCGACACACCACTCGAGGGGCGTTTTGAGAACGGGAAACTCCGAGTATTCCAAACTTCTGCTGAAGAGCACCGTTTAATACAGACATTTATCTCGGACAAGAAATTGCGGTCCCACACATTTGAGATGGCCCACAATAAGCAGCTGAAAGTAGTCTTGAGAGGGTTACCCACATATTTCAACAAACAAGAACTCGTGTCAGAGTTACATTCATTTGGTTTTCAGCCCAACCATATTTCCTTGTTGAGAAACAGGAAAACAAACACAAATATGCCACTATTCTTGGTAACCCTCCCCAGAAACCCTGAAAGTAAGGGCATTTTTAACATAAAAACTATTGGATTTTTTAGAGTTGCGGTTGAGCCCCTCAATAAAAAAAAATCCACCATGCCTCTTCAGTATTACCACTGTCAGGAGTTTTTTCATTACTCTCGGTTTTGCGCTAGAGCACCGAAGTGTTTGAAATGTTCAGGTGGCCATCTCACATCTGAATGCACCAAGTCAACCAAGGCCCCGGCTAAGTGTGCCAATTGCAGCGGCTCGCACCTTGCAAATTTCTCGGGATGCCCCAAGAATCCCATCAACACAAAACCCAACAAGACAAAACCGACGAAGAATGTCTGGCAAGAGCGAGCGGCTTCGCGCAAGGAAAATAAAAAACAGTCAACACCTTCCTTCGCGGAAGTAGTAAAAGGCACAAAAAACAATTCGCTGGATGCCAAAGAAGTAATGACCCAGATGATGATCCAGTGGGGACAAATGCTGTCCTTATTACAAACTAAACTCTAAAATTTAAAGTTCAACTGTCGTAATGTGGATCACTCTCTCAGGTTTCTTAGCTGGAATGCTAATGGATTAAAAATAACTTAGAAGAATTAAAAGAATGTATTATGGATTATGACCCTGACGTAATCGGGGTAACCGTAATACAAGAAGCGTATCTTCGTCCTGTGGACAGAGTTAGCATTCCAAATTACACTCGTCACAGGAGTGACCGCACAACACACAGGAGGTGGAGAAACTCGCTCCGCCTCCCATAACTCAACAAAAAACACTCTTTCAACACCCTTAACAACACGATTTAGCTTCACTGCACTGCGTCTTTTACTCTGGGTTTTTGGGTGATATATCGCCGCATTTGATTCACTGCCTTCGGCCGTCCCGCTTTCCTTCCTGCGTTCTTCCCCTCGCCCCACCGGCGCTCTGCTTCGATAGAGCGTTTCGTATTTTGGGGTACGTCCTCCATCCCCATTTTTTATGGGGATCTTCTTGATTAGATCCAACCTCACATCATGGTCTATCTTTTTCTCCCGTCCTTCTGGGAATAGGTGCTTTCGGCGCCGGCGCTCGCAATCATCTAATTTTAGTTTTAGTTAGTTTTTCAGCAGATATGTTCTGCCCATCTTAATTATTTCAATCATTTATTAATTTTTCTCTTTTACTTTATGTCACCCCACTAATTCGGCTCTAAATTTATCAATTCTGATGAGGAGGTACGTCACCCTTTTAGGGACAGGAACTCCGTAAATTACATGCCACTTGCCAGGGTGGGAGACAAGTCTCCCTGTTAGGACACATGTTTGAGTAATATAATACGGGGCCTATTTAAAGCTACGGGGCCTATTTAACCCGTATGCCATACACGATCGAAGGCCTTCTGGATGTCCAGAAAAACGGCCCTGGTGCATTTCTTCTCTTTGAATCCAGACTTGGCATATTCAACTACCCGGAGCAACTGGTGCGACGTGGATAGTTGAGGCCTGAATCCGTGCTGTTGGGAAATTAGTATTTTATTAGTAGTGAGGTAGTTATTAAGTTTTGAGAGGATTAATCTCTCTGCAAGCTTGGAAAGCACAGGTAGCAAGCTGATTGGTCTATAACTGTCAGCAGCGCTACGGGGCTTTCCAGGTTTTAGTATGGGGATAACTGAAGCATGTTTCCAGGATTCTGGAAAATGTCCAGTTATGAAAATATTAGAAATAATAGTTATTTGAAAAATCACCGGAAGGGTGAGATTTTGAAGAATCTTGTTAGTAATCCCTTCCCTGCCTGGAGCGCGTTTAATTTGCGCTTTCTTAATATAATTAAGAATTTCCGAGGGCATGGGAGGGGAGAGAGGGGTGGGGCGTCGAAATTATTCTCGTTTAAGAAATAATTTTTGACCACCCTGTTAATCATATAATCAGAGGAGTTAGTTATGTTATTCTCTTGGAATTGTTTTTCCAAGGAGCATGCAATCACCTCGGCTTTGTCAAAGTCCGTGTGTGCGATCCCGGCCTGGCCTTTAAGGGCGTAGACTGGGGACTTCTTTTTTCTTAACTCCTTCGACATTTCCCAAAGGGATCCGTCGTCGGGGTCAAGAGCTAGAAGTTCGTCCTCCCAGATCTTATTTTGAAAGGCTTTGACCTTTCTGTGTAATCTGTTCTGAATGTTGTTCAACACTCTCTTGTCGCTCGGATCTCGCGTGAACTGCCAGGTTTTCCTGGCTCTGTTCCGCCCGATCATGAGCTTTCGGATTTCGTCCGAAACGTAGAAGGAATTCCTGCTTTGAGTCGGCTTGGAAGAAGCTGGGGGTCATTGGGAAACTGGAGTTTATGAAATCCGCCGTCCCATATCTGATGTAATTGTATCTTTAACGTGGAGATAGAAATTAAGAAATGCACTTAAAATTAATTAAAGTTCACTTGAGTTCTTATATTTATACTGTCCAAAATGTCCTTTTCGGTGATCCAGAATTTGTTTGTTGTCTTGATTGATTTATATGGAGTCTTGGTTGTACGTTGCAGCTCGCGAGGAGCCGTGCTTGCTTTAGTGGTATGTCACAGCAGGAAGATTGATGAGGTAGCATCTGGCGTGAGGCGCGTGTCAGGTGGAGTGACGTCATCTCGTCGAGGGGAGCGGATTGTCAATATTGATTGATGTTCCTTCTTTTTCGTTGTCGGTCCTGTTGTATGAGAGGGAGCACTTCTATTGGATGTTACAGTAAGTGAGAAACCTCTCTAGTGGCTGTGCCGATGGTTGTGAAGAAGAATTTAGTGAGGGAAATTGTGAAGGATTTCCTGTATGGAAGCAGCGAATGTAGAATGAGATGGGAAAGTGAATGGATTTATTAATTTAGATGAAAAATTAGAAAAATGTAAGCTAAAAATTTTGCAAAAGGGGGTTCATTCGCCGTGCGGTGAATGAACGTCTAAGTAAATTACGGTGGATTGTAAGAATCTAGGAGAATTCTCCTAGGTCTCTTTTGATTATCCACACACACAAACACAGAGGGGTGTAGTTTTCTAGATTAATGATGTTAGTATTATTGATGTTGGGGAGATTGTCATAGAAATTTTGGGCTAAATCTTGAATGTATTTTTTAAAATGGGGCACTTTGATTGCTCTGTAAATGTTTTTATTTGAGTTGTATCTGCATGCTCTCTCTCTCTCTCTCTTACAATACACCTGATGATTGAAGTTTGCGCTATTTCAAGTATTTTAAAGTTTGGTTTTGCTGCATAGCCCCATACAGGACATCCATAACTCAGAATTGGTCGCAGAACGGCCGTGTAGAGAAGTACTTTATTATAGAGATACATATTCGAATTCCGGTTTATTAAGGGGTAGAGTTTCTTTAATGTAATCCAGAATTTATCTCGCGCGTAAAGAATGTGTGGCTTCCATATTAGCGTTTTATCAAATGTGATTCTAAGATACTTAGTTGTTTCAGACCAGCGTAGTGGTGTGGAGTATAGAGTGGGTGGTTTAATTTGTTTGCGATTTTTAGTGAATAAAACCGCAACGGTTTTATCCACGTTGATTTTAATTTTCCAATCATTAAAATATTTTTCGAATAGGGCCTGGTGTTTGTTTAGTGCTACTATAACCGATTTGGTATTTTTGTAAGTGGCTGAGATCGCAGTCTCATCAGCATAGAGGTTAATCATGGTGCGTGGGTGTGAAGGTAAGTCGTTAACGTAATTGTTAAATAACACAGGGCCCAATAATGAACCCTGTGTTAACCCAATGTTGACGCGGTGTGTAATTGAAAGTGTGTCGTTCACTCTGACTTTGTATTTCCTTTTAGTAAGGTAGGAGTGTAGAATTTGAATGATGGCAGGTGGAAAATTATTAGTAATAAGTTTACAAATGAGTCCGTCTATCCAGACACGGTCAAATGCCTTTTGGATATCCAGAAAGACAGCACCAGTGGTCCTACCTCTCTGAAATCCTGAAGATATTTTTTCCATTAATCTGAGTAGTGGGTGATAAGTTGAAAGTTGTTTGGTGAATCCAAACTGGTTAGGGTTTAAAAAGTTAGTGCTATAGATGTGAGTTTTGATCCTATTTAGAATTATGTGCTCAGCAACTTTGCTGAGCGAAGATAATAGAGATATTGGCCTGTAGGCGTCAGGATTTTAAAATGGTGCGATACCAACGATCATTGTATTTCTGCAAGCAAGAGTTGCTGTGTGCACTTTTGCCGCAAACGGGGTTATTCATCCCGACTCCGAAATACGCATCCGTGCTGTACAAATTCCCGTAGTTCCCGACGTACGATTCCTCGGAGTAATTTTCGACTGCCGACTCACTTTCCTTCCGCATATTTTACATTTGCGGAAGAGGTGTGAAAAGTCTTTAAACCTCTTGAAGGTGTTGTCAAACACCTCTTGGGGGGGGTGGATCGAACATCATTACTCAGAGTGTATCAGGCAATTGTACTCTCTCGCATCGACTACGGATGTGTTGTATACGGATCAGCGTGCAACTCTACTCTGAAAAAACTTGACCCCGTCTACCATATGGCATTGAGAATCTGATCAGGTGCGTTTCGCACATCACCAGTGAAGAGTCTCTATGTTAACTGTAATCAGCTTCCTCTAGATCTTAGACGGAGGAAGCTGTCTCTTGCGTATTATTTCAAGATCTTGTTCGTGCCTTCACACCCTCTGCATAATGTATATACACAGTCCAGTCATATTAATGTGACCACTGTCAAAAGCCAGAATAACCATCTTTCGCAGAGGGGAAAATAGTCATTTAGGATCCTCAAGGTATTCACTAGGATTTTGAGTCATGCCGACTCTATTGCTGCACTAGATTACACGCGTGAGGATCCATGGCGCGAACAACCCGATCGAGATGGTTCCATAGATTATTGATTGGGTTTAAGTCAGGTGAGTTTTCTGGACACGAAAGAACGATAAACTGATCCTGGTGCTCTTTGAACCACGCACGTATGCTGTCAGTTGTATGACACTCCGCAATGTCCTGCTGGTAGATTCCCCCATCCTGAGGAAAAATAATGCGCATAAAGGGGTAGACATGGTCTGAAAGGACAGATGCGTACTTCTATTGATCCATCGTGCTTTCCACAATGGTGAATAAACACAGAAAATTTAAGGAAAACATTCCCCAGACCATAATTCTCCCACCTCCAGCCTGAACCTTGCCAGCAATTATTGCAGGGTGTTTGATTTTAGACGTTTCATGCCGTATTTGCCAACAACCATCCGTTCGATGGAGTATAAAGCGTGATTAATCAGAAACCTCTACCTGTCGCCTCTCATTGGATGCCCAGTTGCGGTACCTGTATGAAAATTCCAGTCTTCGTTGCTGATGAGAAGCAGTCAGCATAGGTGCATGAACCAGGCGCCTGCTTCGGAGAACCAGACGCAACAACGATCGCTGAACAGTAGTTTGGAAGACACTGTTGGTAGCCCCTTGGTTCATCTGGGTGGTATGTTGCTTAACGGTAGCACGTCTATTCTCCCGAACTCACCTCTGCAGCCATCAGTCACCTCTATCACCTATAGCCCGTGGTACACCACATTTGCCACGTCACTGATTTTGGACGGTCCCATTTTGCCATGCACGGTATACTCTAACCACGGTGACACACGAACAGTACAGAAACTTAGCCGTTTCGGAAATGCTTCCAACCTTTTCCCGAAAGCCAAAAATTATGCCGTTTTGGACTTCGGATAACTCTTTACATGTTTGCATTACGCCAAGAATTGTAGTGTTTTCCGAAGCCCTCACACACTCTTTATATACGCTCAATAGCACTGCGATGTCAGCATCCTTCTATGATTGGTTATTTAACGTCAAAGTTGAAAGTACGTGGGGGTCACATTAATGTGACTGGACTGTGTATAAGTACCAGCATGAAGAGACTGTATGATGCCCGGCCATCTAACATCCGGCCATTTAGGGATAGGATGACGCTTCTTGTTTCTGAACTCGACCTACATTACGTGAATATGCAGCAAAGGAACATTTTCCTATTCCAACCTTGGAATACGCCACGGTTCCATTATATCAACCCTTTCGCAAATTACAGTAAATCCACTGTAGCACCTGTCGTCTTTCAACGCGTCTTCGCCTCCCATCGCAGTCAGTATAGTAGTTTTTCGACCATCTACACAGATGGTTCAAAACGTGCAGGTTACGTTGGCTGTCGAGTCGTGATTGAAGATATTACGCACGGTTATCGGCTGGATCCTTCTTGCAGCGTTTTCACTGCAGAGGCTGTCGCCATTTACCGTGCACTTCACTCAATCGACTCCAATATGCCCCGTAAATACTGCATCTATACTGACAGCATGAGTGTATTAAAGGCGCTTGAAAATTATAACGATCGGTATCATCCGATGGTCTGTAATGTACTCGACATGACAAGTCGACTGTACAGCAAGGGTTTCGATATCGTGTTTTTTGCTGGCTACCGAGTCACGTAGGAATCATAGGCAACGAGCAAGCGGAAAGCGCGGTAAGGTCGGCGACGACCCCTCTGCCGCTAGCAGTCCCGCTATCTGATTTAAAGCGCATCATCCTGCATCATATTTTTAAGATCTGGCAGGAATCAGGGAGTCAGGAGTTGGATAACAAACTGCACTCTGTGAAACCTGTCATAGGAGCATGGCCTGTGATGCCAATGCGAAGAACTGATGTCAAATTGACTCGTCTTCGCATTGGTCATACCCGCTATACCCACAGGCATTTGTTATTCGGAGAAACGCTGCTGAATGTCATCCTTCATGCAAGGTCTTTTACACTGTGCGTCACATTTTAATTGATTTTCCAGTTTTTAACCATCATCGCATCACCTTTTTTCATGCATCTGTTTTAACCTTACCTGACTTGGTGGGAGAAATACCCCACCAAAACCTATTTGCTTTTATAAAGAAAATTGGATTTTTATATTTAATTTGACTTTTTAAAATGTTTTAATTTTAACTTTCATTTTTATATATGTGCATGCAAGCATGCACATATATATTTTTTATTTATATGTAATTTGTATTGTTCATATATATTTTTAAAATGGTTTTTTTAAACAAATGTTTGGCGCAGTATGGCCGAGTTCGGCTCTTGCACCAAAAAACCTCAAAATCACTCACTCATTTCTCAGGTTTGTGAATGGGAAATACGATTGCAACTTTCCAATCACTTGGAAAGTGCCTAAGTAGTACAATTTTGTTGATGATGTATGGGAAAATAATTATGATTTTAAGAGGAAAATTTTTTATCATTTTATTGGTAATATTATCGATCCCAGGGGCTTTGGAGAATTTTTTAGTTTTTTCACATAATCGCAGAACTCGTCTGGGTCGGTGGGGGGAGGATAGGAGATGAGAGTAGAGTGGAGAAGAATCTTGTTAGAGTGTTAGTGACGTCAGAGTCTATGTTGGTAGTGTGATTCCCTGGTCTTTTATTTTCTGTGTAGTTGTCAATGAATGTGTTTGCTATTAAGTTGGCCTTCTGCTTATCGTTGCTAGCGATGCCATTAGGTCCGGTTAAATTTGGAATGTCTGAGCATTTTTTGCGGAAGTATTTTTCCATTTGCCAGAGACTGTTATCCTGCGTTTCTAGTGATTCAAGTTTGGCGTTCCAAATGTTTTCTGAGTGTATCCTGAGTTCTTTAATTAATTTTTTAAGTCTGTGTGTGTGTTGGCTTCAGTTTTGGGGATTGGATTTGGTGTCTGTTGGTAGAGTTTCCTGGCCCTATTTTTACAAGTTATCAAGTAATTGATGTGTTGTGGCGTGTAGTTGTGTCGGTTGTTTTTGATTGGTTTAGAGGCTAAGTTATGGGTGGAGCTAACCGCATCTGCGAACTTCGTTACTTTTTCTTCGAGCGATGATGCATTATTAATTTTGGCGACGTCAAAGTGTCGAATTTCCTTTTTAAGATTATTTCTGAAAGCAGACCAACAGGTGGTAATTGCTCTAGGATTATCATTATGGATGGGGGTAGTTATATTAAAGTTTAGCATAACAGGATTATGGTCTGATGAGAGATCAGGTATGGATACGATATTGTAGGGGTAGTTGAAATTACTAATTAGTGCGAAATATATGGTATTTGAGGAGTTGTGTCCATATCTGGTAGGGGAGTAGGGAAATGCAATTTCGAGATTATTATCATCTGCGAAGTCTTGGAGTCGAATACCTCTGGGAGAGTTTTTGGAGCAATTCCACGTACTGTGTGTGTGGCGTTAAAATCGCCAAAAATCACACAGTTACTGTTGGCCTGAAGGAGAGTCTCGATATCTGCAGTAAATAGGTTTTTATCTGATCTAGGGGGAACATAAATACAAGTAATTGAAAAGTTGCTAATATTCGGGGGAGTAATAGTTACGGTGGTACTTTCAATATGATGCAGAGTGGGGGAGGGGGGAGAAGTGCGGAATAGATTTTTGAATAA
The DNA here is from genome assembly GCA_019973935.1 of Trichonephila clavipes. Classification (NCBI taxonomy): domain Eukaryota; kingdom Metazoa; phylum Arthropoda; class Arachnida; order Araneae; family Nephilidae; genus Trichonephila; species Trichonephila clavipes. The sequence continues at coordinate 52,659 of BMAU01004018.1, forward strand.
AAATTATTGTACCACCGAGAGCGGGAATAGGCCCGTTCGAGATGCGGTCGTTCCTATAACATATGTAATTTGAAATGTTTATGTTGAGGGTGGGTCTCAAACGTGTTTCTTGGATCAGTAAGATGTCGGGGTCGTACTTCTCTACGAAAATTTTTAGTTCGGATATTTTCCTTAGAAGGCCGTTTGCGTTCCACGAACACAAACTCAAGCCGCTTATTTGGTGTCTAATCATCGTCACCGTCTAAAAGAGCCTCTACTAAGGCGTGTATTTCCTTCTTTCGTGTTGATTTTTGTTTTTTTTAGTACTGGAAGGTTGAGGGGTGTTTGCGGAAAAATCTATACTATTGATTTGTTGTACTAGTAGCGATATTTGGGATAGCGTTTGGGTTATGAGTCCCATGCATTCGTTTTTGGCATTATTATTCAGAGATTGCTTAGGATTGTGTGTTGTTGCGGCCTGAGTTTACGGTGGTATCGCAGCAGGAACCTGACCGTTTCGTGGTGCCATCTGTTGAGGAGTGGGAGTGGTAATCTTATTACGTTCCTGTTGGGCTGCCTGCGCAAAGGAAACGTTTGGGCGGACTAGACTGTTAATGATCGTAGTGTAATTTGGCTTGATAGCCGCGCCTTTACGTGGTTTGGGGTATAGTGGACATTTTGAATAATTGGCCATGTGGCCATAGGTTTCACAATTAACGCAGGACATTGTTTCGACCTTATTAATCTGGCATTCTGACGTTTGATGGGCTTCCCCGCATTTTAAGGCAATTAGGCTTAATGTAGCGGTTGCTTGCCGTGTGGATTTAAATTGTTGGCATTTATAGCATTGGGTCACCCTTTTCTCATGTGGCCCTCTACAATTATATTAAGGTAAAGACAGTTTGTAAAGTTTAAAAATGGTGGCGTTGGTCATATTTCTCGTAGGGCTACAGAATACGGGAAGTAGCTGATTAGTAATTCTACCGGTTAGTTGGGAGATTCTATCGACGGTGAATCCCAGATTGATTAAGTCGTTGTGAATGTCTTCCCGTTTTAGCTTTTTTCGGTAGCCCCTTAATTACTACTTTGATGAGTCGTTTCGCTTAAGTTTTAATGGAGTAAAATTCATGGTCAATATTTTAGAAATGAGAGTAATTGTTGGTGTTGATCGTGAGTATCGCAGTATAGTTTAAAATATTCACCTTTCATTTTGCTTCTTAGTTTAGGCATAAAATCATTTATTACCTTCATTTGCTCGCGGAAATTTAAAGTGATTTTTAACATTACTGGTGGGGGGGGGGAGATTTTTAGTGAGATCAGTTGATTTAGTTACGGCGGTATTGATCGTGAGTTTTTTCTTTGCATTTACGTTGTTAACATCGTTAACGGTAGTTCCGGTCGAGGTTCCTTCTACGGGGTCAATTTCCGAGTCAGTTATTTCGAGAGAATTAAATTTGTTTGATAGGTTTAACTTAAAGTTTTGTTCTGGGTTTGGCTGAGTTTTTTGGTTTTTAGATAATTTACGATTGGGAGGGGAAACAAATTCCAATTCATTTTCTTTTCTTTTAACTGAGGCGGTTTTGGGTAAAGATGGGAATTCTGAGTCATTAATTTTAGTAGGTGAGCTAAGTGGTGTGTGGAGTTCTGCACAACCGGGGATTTCACAACTAGGAAGAGAGGAAAACTCACTTACAGTGAGAGCGTTGAGGGCGATGTAGTTATCAAGCCTTTGGTGGTGCTCCTTCATTATGTGGCAGCTATCGTTCGTCAGCCCGTTGAGTCTGAGGGATATTAAATTCGACTTCATATTCTCGATGGTGATAGTGTAGAACTTGATATTCCTGGCGAGTATTCGTCTCTGTTCGCAGTTGGTGAGGTGTGGAGTTCCGGGGTGGGAGTCGTCCTGAGGTGGAGGCTGTTCCGTTTCAGTTCTAGTCGTTTGTTGTTCATCATTGTCGTCCAATCCGTAGATCAATTCATTCATTGTCTAAGTCCATAGCCGGATTCGATTCCATATTGTCGGTCATTTTTCCTTTGATTTGTATTAAATCAAATAGGCAGATTCATGCGGGATGCTCTAAAAGAGCTCAAAGCAATATCGAATTGGCGTGATCAGTATGCTAGCACTGTGCACCGGAATTCGTATATCGGAGCGTGTAAAAGTACGTCCAGACGCTAACGTTTCACAGGCCGTTCTCTTCTAACCTCGGCTTAGAAGAGAGTGTGTGAGTATTTATGATCGCGTCGGTGAGGTCGGCAACTTGTGTGTCGACGTCTTCCCCCGTGCGCGCAGTGATTGGATGAAAAGTGTAGTGGGCGGGACTTGAGAGTTCTCGAAAGGCCGCCCAGTCTGTAGTGACGTTTCGCTTCGGAAAGAGATGATTAATGGGTTGTGATCAGAACTTAACTCTGCGATCGATTCCACTTGGCTAGGCCAGTGGATATTTCTCGTCAGAGGAAAGTCTATGGTGGATGTGGAGCCGTAGCCAAAGCGTGTAGGTGTAGTTGGAGCAATAATTTGTGTATTTGTACTGTCAATTAAATTCCTGATAATCTTGCCTCGGGTGTCATTTCGCTGACAACCCCAGGAAGTATGGTGGGCATTAAAATCTCCGCAGATGATGGAAGCGTTGCCTAAGCTAAAAATCGCTTCCACATCGGTGTGGGTGTGCTGATGGCTCACGCAGGGTGAGATATACAGAGAAGTAATTACTAGTGGGTCGCCTCCGGGCGGGGTGAGAGTGACCGAGGTCACTTCCACCGTACCCATCGGCGGTGTCGGTGTGTGTTAGTGGGGGAGGGAAGACTTGAGTAAAATTACCGTGACGCCTCTCGGTTTAATGTTTGCGGTGCATGGTCTATCGTTCCGGTAGACCGTGTAGTTTGGAATTTGAATGTTATCGGTCAGTGAATGCCCGGTGCCAGGTGGGATTCTTGAATTAGAAATACATCGGGATGGTGCTTATCTATGAAGTCACGCACCTCGACAATGAGTAACTTTATTCCGTTCGCATTCCAGGATGCTAATCTAAACCCGAAGCAACTTGGGTTCATTAATCAAGGCTGATAAGATGGCGGTAGAACACATCTACCCTCTCATTTCCCTCAGCGTTTCTCAACTGTCTACCCAGCTCTAAGAGAGATGGGTAGTCAGTAAAGAACTTTTTAAGCTCGATGATGGCATCCATAAAGCTGAAATTATCGGAATCGTTGCTATTTTGAGTTTTTCTATTTTCTTTCGGAGGGTTCGGGGTTGCTTCAGGTTTTGATTTGGCCGGCTCGAACTGGTCGAGGGGTGGCGCCATCTGTTTGTCCTTTTTTACAATATTTGCGTAAGATATTTCTTTTTTCACTGCAGCCGAAGTAGTACTAAAGATATTATGGTTATTTTTAATTTTATTGTTATCATTAGAGTTATTTCTATTTTGGGAGGCTTCTCCCTTTTTCGGCTTTTGTTTGGGGGACTTTGGACAGCGGTGCGAGTTAGTCAGGTGTCCTTTCTGGTGGCAATTAATGTACGTGGGGTTTTCAATTTTGGTTTTAATGGGGCAGTCACCTGTCTTGTGTGGCTCACCACATTTTAAACATCGGGTGCGGATATTACAATTACTCGAAAAGTGGTTGAACAGGTTACAGTTGTAACACTGTGTCACACCAGGTCTTCGGTTAAAGGAGTCGATTTTTATGGACAAATAACAGCATGTTTCCAGCTTGAAGATGTCAGGGGAGTCCAGGAGCTTCTTGATCTCCACCATGAAGATGGGTAATTTAAATTTTGATTTCGCCTTCGTGAGCTGGGCGACTTTAATGACATTAAAGCCCCGCTCAGTCAGGTCTTTGCGGATGTCATCGACTTCCGTCGAAGTAAGAAGGCCTTTTATCACGACCTTTTGGGGGCGGACCTCAATTGGGTCGATTGTAAAAAATTGCTCCCCCTTTTCTTTAAAGAAAGCCGTTATTTCACGGTGCTCGTCCACAGTGGAGGCGAGAATCTTCAGGTATTCCCCTGACAACTTCGATCTGGATTTGGGGTACCTCCTCGTTACTTCCTGCATAATGAGGTTGTAATTTTGTTGGTACCTCAGATGTATAAAGAGGATCTTGGGGGGAGGCTTTGGGGGGGCTGGCACCGCTGCGTTGACCGAGTCCGGCATCGCGCTGCTTCCAGCTAAGGCTGTAAATTTGTTTTGGACGTTAACTGGTGCGTCCTCACCTACTGAGTAATTTTGAAGGATTTTTGTTTCTTCGCAGCTTTAGTTGGCCAAGCGAAGCCCTCAACACGGCTGTTCTTCTTATTTTTAATTTCATCATTTTTAGCATTATTTTTACCCTTTTGCGTTAGTTTTTACATTATCTTTGGATAGACTAATCTCTAGAATGTACTAAAGCTTCTTCTTCGTTGCGCTTTACTATTTGGGTGGCATTTAAGTTAATGTGGTACTGGCAATCAGAAATCGGGCAAGAACCAAGTGAAATCAACTCACCTTTCAGTTGGTGCATGCGGTTCCTTTGGTTTTCGATATCCTTGGTGACTCTGTCGAAGTCCTCTTGCGGTTTCTTGTATTTGTCCTTTCTCATTCTGGTTAGGGTGAGCTCAAAGGAAGTTGAGTCTGTGCAGTTGCAGTTCGGTTTACTTCTCCAGAATCAACATTCGTTCGCACTTTTCACTATCAGAGGCTAGCCAATTAAATTAAAGTTCCCAATGAGAAATAAGCTAAGTTTAAGCCCTAAGCCAAAAGGCTTAGGGGAAACTTATAAAATCGTGATCAAGAAGCGCTCTAGGGCGCTTTTGAGACTACGGCACTGTGGGATCGTATGCAGGCTGGTTACTAATTAGCTCATTGAGAACGTTAGGAAGTTTATTAAAGAACCTTTTAGAAATATCCTTTATATGAGGTAAAAATGGCTTAATTTTAGATCACGATATATGACTTCATTGCGTATGAACCAGAGCCGGTAACAATTTGTCTCAAAAAAATGAGTTTGTTAGCGTGTGTAATTTCTTAAAGATGACACATACCCAGGATCCAGTTTTGAGATCCGTAACTTACATGACCGGTCGGATGATAAATTTGTAGAGCAAAACTTTGTGCCGGATTGCAAGCTTACTCCTTCTGGAGATGAACTTTTTAAGCATAGCATGAACAGCGATCGCTTTTTGCGGAGATCATGTTCGATATGATAAGGCAAAAGTTAATTTTGCGTCTAAAGGAAACAACCCGAGGTATTTTGCAACATTTACCCAGGGGACGGGCTGGCAAAAATAGTTACGGGAGTAAGTCTAACGAGGAGTTGGGATCTTCTCGTAAACATGAGGCAGGCACTTTTAGAAGCGTTTAATTTTACTTTCCAGTCGTTGAGCCAGAGTTCAAGCAAGGAAATGTAGTGTTGCAGATTAGAGATTACTACGGAAAATCTCTTATTCTGCGAAATAACGGCACGATATCATCCAGCAAACATTGCTAAATGCGATTAATCGGTTTGCGGGATATCATTTACGTACAGAGTGAAAAGCAGAGGCGAACTTAGACTTCCTTGCGGAAGGCCGCTTCTGATTGGTCGAGGCTAGGAGAGAATCCTGTCAACTCTCACTCTGAATGATCGATGGGTTAGGAAACTGTGAATGGACTTCATCAAGGGAGCCAGAAAATCAAGTCGTATGAGTTTGATTAATAAGCCATCATGCCAAATTTTATTGAAGGCTTTGGCTATGTCCAGAAGAGTATACCCGTGGCGTCGTGTTTTCGAATCCGCTATGAATCAACTCCGTTACTCTGAGCAGTTGGTGAACTGTAGAGCAATGGGGGAGAAAACCGCACTGCTGCGGGATAATCATATTAGAAGTAGCGCAGTGTTGATTCAGGCGCCGAAGAAGCACAAATTCATATACTTTGCTCAAGCTACTTAGCAATGAGATTGGACGATAATTTTGAGCTAATTCCGGATTTTTATCCGGTTTTAGAATGGGGATAATAACCATAGCTGTTTTCCAGGAGTCTGGAAAATAGTTGTTTTTAAAAAGCTGGTTTATCAGCAAGGTAATAAATAATAAAAATTTAAGGGGAAGATTTTTAATCCTAAAACCGGACAAAAATCCGGAATTAGCTAAAATTATCGTCCAATCTCATTGCTAAGTAGCTTGAGCAAAGTATATGAATTTGTGCTTCTTCGGCGCCTGAATCAACACTGCGCTGCTTCTAATATGATTATCCCACAGCAGTGCGGTTTCCGACCCAAATGCTCGACAGTTCATCAACTGCTCAGAGTAACGGAGTTGATTCACAGTGGCTTCGCCAAGCACGACGCCACGGGTATACTTTCTCTGGACATAGCCAAAGCCTTCAATAAAATTTGGCATGATGGCTTATTAATCAAACTCATACGACTTGATTTTATGGCTCCCTTGATGAAGTCCATTCACAGTTTCCTAACCCATCGATCATTCAGAGTGAGAGTTGACAGTATTATCTCCTCCCTCGACCAATCAGAAGCGGCCTTCCGCAAGGAAGTCTAAGTTCGCCTCTGCTATTCACTCTGTACGTAAATGATATCCCGCAAACTGATTCATCACATTTAGCAATGTTTGCTGATGATACTGCCGTTATTTCGCAGAATAAGAGATTTTCCGTTGTAATCTCTAATCTGCAACACTACATTTCCTTTGCTTGAACTCTGGCTCAACGACTGGAAATTTAAAGTTAACGCCTCTAAAAGTGCCTGCCTCATGTTTATGAGAAGATCCCAACTCCCCGTTGGACTTACCACCGTAACTGTTTTTGGCCAGCCCGTCCCCTGGGTAAATGTTGCAAAATGCCTAGGGTTGTTTCTAGACGCAAAATTAACTTTTGCCTATCATATCGAACAGACTCGCAAAAAAGCGCTCGCTGTTCATGCCATACTTAAAAGGCTCATCTCCAGAAGGAGTAAACTTGCGATCCGTCACAAAGTTTTTCTCTACAAATCTATCATCCGACCGGTCATGTGTTACGGATCACAAATTTTTGGATCCGCTGGCATGTGCTATTTAAAGAAGCTACACACGCTGACTAACTCATTTTTGAGACAGATAGTTAATGCTCCCTGGTTCATACGCAAAAAAGTCATTTATCGTGATTTAAAAATTAAACCATTTTTACCTCACATAAAGGACCTTTCTAAAAGGTTCTTTGATAAACTTCCTTCCGTTCCCAATGAATTAATTAGTAACCAGCCTGTAGGTTGAAACCTAGGAGGACCCACTTTTGGTCGCCAAATTTTTTGTAGCCAAATTTTGAGCGATAAAGGTTACAATATGGTAATCTTTCCATTTCATCGAAAAATTTGGATTTTCAAATCACCGAAAAAAATGGCAACCCTAAAAAAAGTGCAACATTTTTCGCCTTTTCCGAAAAAACGTCATTTTGACATTTGACTTCGCTGGAGGTTGTTAGAATGTTAGAATGAATGAAGAATGGCGTGTGAGAGAGAGAAAGGAAATTACTTTAAAGTGAGGCTACGATAGGTTTCTTTGTGCTCCTGGGCACATAGGGGAAGAAAGAGACGTTAGAATGGTGTATGAAAGCTAATTTAATTGCTTCTCGTTATGAATGTTCGAGGTGTAAAAAAAATATGCGTTTGCAAAAGCGAAAGGGAACGGTTGACGGCTACGAATGGCTATGCCGTAACCAGTCGAAAGATAATCGCCACGACGTCGTTCGGAGTGTGAGAAAGGGCACTTGGTTTAGCGAAAGCAAACTTGCTATAACTATTTATTATCTTGCGTTTGACGAGATATTGGTTTGGCAAGAGCATGAATGAGTTCGTGATGAATGACTTGAAAGTTAATAAGAATATGACAAAGTTAATAAGACATGTGGCGGCGATCTTACGATCACAAGTTGGTGAATGAGAATTTTCATAAATTCCTTGCATCCATCGCAAGGGTGTATCCACCAACAGATCATGACGAAATGCAAGCGTAAGGTAAGTGCTTTTTAACATTTTTTAAAATTGATTTCATGTATTTCTTCGATTTTATCTTTGCGAAACGCCCCTTTCGTCCTTTTTAAAATGTAAATCATGTTGTACACACCGGTTTTAGAATACTTTTTAAAATGAATTTCATTGCTTTCTCCGTTTTTTTCTTTATATAATGATTAATTTAATGTATTTATTCGATTTCATCTTTGCGAAACGCCCATTTCATCCCCCCTTCCCCCCGCCGCAGACGCAGGCGCTTCCCAAGAGTTTTTCGGCATTGACGCCTTTTTGAAAACCTTCAATTTGGCTCTTTTTGGCGAAAAATTTTTGGCGCCAAAAACAGCAGTGGGTCCTCCTAGGATTTTACCCAGCCTGCATACGAACCCGTAGTGCCATCGTCTCAAAAGCGCCCTAGAGCGCTTCTTGAATACGAATTTATAAATTTCCCCCAAGCCAAAAGGCTTAGGGTTTAAATTTAGCTTATTGATCTTTGGGAAATTTTTTTTAATTTAATTAACTTTATATTTAATTAAACTTCCTACTTAAAGATAAAAACTCTGATCTTAACTAGTAATTCCTAGCTCCGCGCAGAGAGTCGCGGATTTTACGTTTTTCCGAAGCAATGTTCACCGCGGTCGGAATCCGGGAGGGTGACCTCCTTGGATTCAATTGCGCGGTGTTCTCGCTTCAGCTTTCCTTTTCGGCCACCAGATGGTGGCACTAAACTATCTATCTAGAGCTCTCATAAAATTCGTTTCTTTTTTCGAGTTTCGATTGACGTCATGGGGATATGGATCAAAAATGATCCTCCTTCCCCTATCTAACAAATAAAAGTTCCTTCAAGTGGAAAACCTGAATGAAAATTCTTTCCGCCTTTTCAATAGGGGTTATCGCGATACTGCCAAGTGCCCCTTTCAAGGGGGGAATGGATTGAAAAGGCTTACGTAATAGGGAGGATTTCCTCCAAAGAGTGTTGTCTACGGGCGATAACGCCTCAATGTCCTTTTCCCACTGGACGCGGGAATGTACTTGGATATCCTTTGCTATCTCACTACTGAGGGTACGGAATTCAGAATAAATACTAGGACACCTAGTTCTTTGCCAAAAATCTCCGTAACCTGTTGCGTTGACAAATTTTGAATTTAATCTCGGGTGAGAGGATTTTCGGAGCTTTATAAAATTTTGGTTTTGAGGCCTTAACGAAAGCCTCGGTAAAATTTTGATTTTGAGTTCAGAAATAGTTAACTCAATATTTTCATTGCTGGTGAGCTCAACAGTGGGGAGGGGTTTCTTTTTAAGAGCAAAAACCAATTTGTAGAAATTTGCTCTGGATTTTTAATTATTGAAGTAAGTAAATTTAATTCAAGAATTACGGGGTAGTGATCAGAGCCGAGATCATTAAGAACTCTGACACTATGGTTGAAGGGTATGTGCTTGAACACCGCCAAGTCGATAACACTCCCGAACCGCTGACGCGGTTGGAGGTGTGTGGCAGTCTGCGGTGCGACTAATTTCGCTCCCCGAAGATCGCGAATCAGTTTATGCAGCGCTTGACCGTAACGAGTCGAATTGGCATTGTGCCAACTCACATGAGCCGCGTTGTAGTCACCAGCGATGATACGATTACTGCCAGAATTGAAAATTTTCTTAAAATCCTCTATTAGGAAATTATGGCCTACTCTTCTTCTGACGTAGGCCGATACAATATTAATGGGAGGGAAATTATTAATTTTAATTTGCACCGCAGTGGCGTCCATTCCTTGTAAATTAGGAAGAGGAACTCTGTGGTGCACGATCTCATTTTTACAATAAATAGCCGTGCCGCCTCGCGTTACGGTATGGGGGAATTCAATTCTATCGTCTTTAAATAGACGATAGTTTGCGATCTGGGGGTCTATACCCGACTGGAGCCAGGTCTCTTGGAACAAAAACAAATCAAAGTTTTGCTCTATAATCAAATCACGGACTTCGTGGATTTTGTTACGCAAAGAATTTGCATTCCAAAATCCAATTTTCAACGAAGTACTCACGTGAGCGGGGAAAGTTAAGCCTGGAGGGAGCGAAGCCTGCAGTAGGCTTCGAAAATTACATACGTTTCATCCACGTCCGCAGATGCCGAGAGGAGCGCGGAGAGAAAGGGAGTTTTTAAACGCCCTGCAGAAGGTTTGCTTGTCGATAGAGGGATATTCCTCTATCACTTCAAGCAAATCCTTAAGGAGGCCGGCATTTATGCTGGCATCTTTGCTAGGGGCCGGTCTAAGTTCTGATTTTGAAGTTGAAGGGGGGGGGGCTAACATGCTCCCTGGGAATTTTGTTTTGGACTACTTTAGAGTAGTCCAGGCCAGGCGAGACTTTTCTCGCTTTGGAAATGTCAGGACGAAGTGCCTGCGCAGGTTGTTTTTTATTTTCATTTTTGGTATTTTTATTATTATTGGGCTTAGGGCCGTTTTTATTTTTATTTTGGTTTTTCTTTTTACTATTTTTTAGGGGTGCTTAGGGCACCGGCTCCAATTGGCCGCATGAGCGCCCGAACAATTGGCACACTTCATTGGGTCATTAAAATCGAGAGTGCAGTCCTTGGCCGCGTGGGGCCCTGCACATTTAACACAGCAGGGGAGGGAGGTGGCACACCTCCGAGGAGTGAAACCACCCCTGACATCTCCAGCACTGATTCACTTTGTTCTCGCGATCGAAGGGTTTAACTTCGATGCGGGTTCCGAACCACTCCGTGAAGTCGTAAATTTTGGCTGCATCCGCGCCGTTCTCGATTTGAAGGTAGAACAAAGGCATATGTGCCTTTGTCCTATAATTCTTCATTTGAGAGATCTTAAGGACCTTGAAGCCTTCGGCTTCAATTTCAGTTTTTATGTCCTCCGGTTCCGTATTGGAAGGGAGGCCACGAAGAACTACTTTGACGGGTCGATCTTGCTTTAACATAAAGCTTTTGAATTCGACCCCGGACTTTTCCAGTCATTGGCTAAGGGCCCTGTAGTCGACATCGTCGGCCACAGTGACCTTTAAGAATCGTCCCGACATTTGTGATTGAAAGGAGGGGGCGATTAGCTTCGCTAATCCCACCAACTGCCTCCAATCACCTTTTGGAGAAACGAAGAACGGCGGGATGCGTGAATTTTTAGCTACGACAGGCACCTCTTCCTGACTTTGCGGTAAATCATCGGTAGCAGTTTCCATCTCCTCTTCGCCCGGTTCTTCCAAAGGAGCGCCGTCAATAAAAGGCGTGGAAGAAGGGGTTTGGCGAGGGTGGTGGGGTCGAGCGGGGAGAGCGAGCTTTCCTTACTAGTTGCTTGGGAGCGAAGCCGTCGGAGTCGACGGTTCTTTTCGCGCCTTTTCTATCCTTGCGGCCCCTCAGGGGCTCACCTCCTTTAGGTGAGTACGGGTTTCACGCTCCCGAGGTGCCCTAGTGATCTTTTCCTTCTCCCTAGGGGTTTACTGTCTTTGGTAAACACGGGCTTCACGAACCCGGGGAACCCAGTGATCCTTCTCTGTTTTCGGCCCTCTTTCTTGCCATTCCAATTTCCCTTTTCTTCTTTTCATGCACCTCAGGTGCTCACTTTCGGGTGAGTACGGGAGGCCACGTCCCCGAGGTACCCGAGTGAATTTTGAAAAGAAAAAAAAACCCAAAGAAATATTTGCTTAGTTAGTGTTTAAGTTACAGGTCAATATTTAACGTTATATTTAGTTCAGTTAGGGGTTGTTTTGTAGTTAATTTTCTTTTGGATATTTTGAGTTTTAATTATTTCTACTATTTTAATTTTGGTTTATTTCTTTGGGGTATTTAAAGCAAATGAATTTTTTACTTTTTTTGCTTTCCGTAATGTTAAGACTAGTTTTTGAGTCTGACCCGCATGTTTGCCGTGTGCGGCGACCGTACCGGGGGAAAGTGGAGTCTGGGGTTCCTGTTGCGTGTGCCCCTTTGGCTCCATGCTTCTCCGTAGACGGGAGGCAGGAGTGAGCCCGCTCCTGTCAATCGGCTAGTGATTAGTTCTGCGGATTCCAATACGGGTTCTTTTGGAATACCAACGACGGTTGCTTTAGGGTTAGTATTGCAGTTAGGGGTGCCCTGGGAGAACTGGCGGATCACATCCCGAACCTGTAATACTATACTCCAGTACCACCTCTGAGGTAAGTGCCGTGCGTGACGCATGTCAGATGACCGGCGGGCTGCCTCCCCTTGTTGGGCTCCATGGTGGGTGGAGGCGTACTGGAATGAACACAAAAATACACTTATGGAACCCAGCCGGAAATCTCCTTCAGTGGGCACCATTTACTTAAATTTTGCGATTCGTTTCGTTTTTCATCGTTAAACCTCCCGACACCTTTACCAACGTCTCACCCTTTCTAATTGAGAAAGCTTTTACTAGCAGTATTGGGGAGGTCAAATCGATTCGTAAGATGCGCTCCGGGGACTTGTTCCTCGAAGCGTCGTCGGCGAAACAGGCGACCGCCCTTATAAATCTGCAAAAGCTCGCTCATTTAGACGTTACCGTGGCTCCTCATACTACTTTGAATTTTTCGCGCGGTGTCATTTCACCAGCGGATTTTCTCAACGTGTCGACTGAGGAAATCAAAGAGAACATGCAGGCCCAAAACGTATGTGATGTTAGGCGTATCACGATAAGGCGGGATGGACAGGTGCTGAACACAAAGCACCTCATCCTGACCTTTAATACGCCTGACCTTCCACAGACAGTTAAAATGGCCTACATCCGATGCCCAGTCCGACCATACATCCCGAATCCGCTGCGATGCTTTCAGTGCCAGAGATTTGGACATTCGAAAACAGTCTGCCGCGGCCAGCCAACCTGCTCCAGATGTGCAGAGGTAGGCCATGATAGCGCAAACTGTAAAGCAAAGGAACGTTGTGTCAATTGCAAAGGCGATCATTCATCGTTTTCTCGATCTTGTCCAACATGGCTACTCGAAAAGGAGATCACGGCCGTCAAAATTAAAGATAAAATTTCGTATCCGGAGGCTCGGCGTGTTGTATCGTCACGCACGCCAGTTTCTGGAAAAAGCTATGCGTCGGCGACTAGCAAATCATTCGTATCCACAGCCATTCAAGTAGACGCGAGTACGGCTCCAACATCTGCGTTAGCCGCAACAATAACACCGAAGAATGTTGCCGTGGATACACTTAAGTCTGTATCCCCTCCACGCGATGTTAAGAAAAACAGGAAAACGCGCATAAAGAACTTGGGGGTGCAATCCCACAAAAAAAGAGGTCGAACCTCTCTAAAAAACTCCATGACATGGGAGACGATATCATGGACATTCACGCCTCACAAAGCGACGAGAGTCTGATGGACGATCTGTCGCCCAGACCTTTGTCTTCTGGCTCCTTGCGAGGAGCAAGTGCGAAGACTTCATGACCTCCTTTATCTCCTGGAACTGCCGTGGTCTAAGAACTCGACTTGCTGATCTCAAATCCATCATATCCACGTACCAGCCCGCATGCGTTGCTCTTCAGGAGACATTTCTGAAGAGTACCAGGACAATGCAAGTGCGTGGTTATAATTTTGTACGACGGATGTAGTGCAATCCTCTACTCTGAAAAACTTGACCCTGTCCACCATATGGAATTGAGAATCTGCTCGCGCGTTTCTGCACATCACCGGTGCAGAGTCTCTATGCCTGTAATCAGCTTCCTCTAGATCTTCGACGGAGGAAGCTGTCTCTTGCGTATTCTTTTAAGATCTTGTCCGTGCCTTCACATCCTCTGCAGAATGTGTATACGAGTACCAGCATGAAAAGACTTTATGATGTACGGCCGTCTAACATCCGGCCGTTTATGGATAGGATGAAGCTTCATATTTCTGAACTCGACCTACCTAACGTGCATATCCAGCAAAGGAACCTTTTCCTATTCCAACCTTGGAATACGCCACGGTTCCATTATATCAACCCTTTTGCCACTTACAGTAAATCCAATGTAGCGCCTGTCGTCTTTCAACGCGTCTTCGCCTACCACCGCAGTCAGTATAGTCGTTATTCGGCCATCTACACAGATGGTTCGAAACGTGCAGATTACGTTGGCTGTGGAGTTGTGATTGAAGATGTTATGCACGGTTATCGGCTCAACACTTCTTGCAGCATTTTCACTGCCGAAGCTGTCGCCATTTACCGTGCACTTCAATTAATCGACTCCAATATGCCCCGTAAATACTGCATCTATACTGACAGCATGAGTGTACTAGAAGCGCTTGAAAACTATTACGATCGCTGCCATCCAGTGGTTTGTAAAATACTCGACATTACGAGTCGACTGTACAGCAAGGGTTTCGATATCGTGTTTTGCTTGCTACCAAGTGGCTATGAAGCGCGTCATCATGCATCATTATTTTAAGATCTGGCAGGAATCATGGAGTCAGCAGTTGGATAACAAACTGCACTCCGTGAGACCTGTCATAGGAGCATGGCCTGTGATGCCAATGCGAAGAACTGATGTCAAATTGACTCGTCTTCGCATTGGTCATACTCGCTTCACTCACATTCATTTATTATTGGGTAAAGATGCTCCTGAATGTCCGTCATGCAAGGTCTCTTACACTGTGCGTCACATTTTACAAGATTGTCCCGTTTTTAATTCTTATCGCATGACCTTTTTTCATAAATCTGTTTTAACCTTATCTGACTTGGTGGGGGAATCTCCCCACCAAAATCTATTTGCTTTTATAAAGAAAATTGGTTTTTTATATTTAATTTGACTTTTTAAAATGTTTTAACTTTAACTTTATTTTTTATATATGTGCATGCTGGCATGCACATATATAATTATTTTTATGTACTTGTATTTTTTATGTGTATTTTTACATGGTTTTACTGTTTTAACAAACGTGTGGCGCAGTTTAGCCAAATTTGGCTCTTGCGCCAATAACCCCAAAACTCACTCACTCACTCTATCCTTGCGGGGAGAGATAGAGGGGGGAGGAGGAGCCGCTGCCGGCTTTTTCTCCTCTTGCTTCTTCGGCGAAGCGACATTCCTATTCTTCTCGCGAAGAATGATGCGATCTAACTCCTTTTCGGAGGCAGGGATTTTGAAAAGTGGAACGTCGAGTTTGGCCAGATGAGTAGAAACGATCTCACCTGACTTGGCGTCTTCCATATGGATGTTTTGAAGATCCGGGTCGTTAGGCTTGGCTGTTGTGAGCTTCCTAGCCCACGCGGCGTAGACGTTCCGAGCAATGATAGTTTCTCGGAACAGATCAGAATTCTCGACAATGAAGGCATCGTCGAAGCAGAGTCGCGAAGGCGAAAATGCCCCCACGCCTGCTGTCGCAGTTCCTGAATCGCTAGATTGCATTGTCCTATCGGACCAGCTATCAGCAGACGTCGTCATCAGGCGGCGTCCGGAACAAGAATCCCCGAATAACAGAGGCGAACTTAGACTTCCTTGCGGAAGGCCGCTTCTGATTGGTCGAGGCGAGGAGAGCGTTTTATCAACTCTCACTCGGAATGAACGATGGGAGAGAAAACTATGAATGGACTTGATCAGGGGGAGTCAAGTCGTATGAGCTTGATTACTGCCATCATGCCAAATTTTATCGAAGGCTTTGGCTATGTCCAGAAAAAGTATACCCGGGGCCTCGTGCTTGGCGAAGCCACTGTGAATCAACTCCGTTACTCTGAGCTTTGATGAACTGTCGAGCACTTGGGTGGAAACCCGCACTGCTGAGGAATAATAAAATTAGCAGCGGTGCAGTGTTGATTCAGACGTTGCAAAAAAGCACAAATTCGTACACTTTGCTCAAACAAGAAAGTAATGAGATTGACGGTAATTAGAGGGTAAAGCCGAATTTTTATCGGGCTTTAGGATGGGAGTGACCACGGCAGTTTTCCATGAGTTTGGGAAATAATTATTTTTAAAAAGTTGATTTATCAGCAGAGTGATAAATAGAAGGAATTTAAGGGGGAGGTTATTAATCATACGATTAGAAATCTGATCAAGTCCGGGGGATTTCCGTGGCTGGAGTCTCTGTACGTAAGATAAGACTTCCGTTGGAGTGGTCGGTTCAATTTCTTGAACGCGTGGGGTATTGATGAAGTTAGTAACTTCGTCGTGTATGCGTTGGTCGAATAGTTCTCGACAACAACGTGGTTGTTCGGAACTGTTTCTTGCACACTGTCTGCGGTAACCTCCGCCTTTCAATAGGGTTATCGCGATACTGCCAAGTGCCCCTTTCAAGGGAATGGATTGAAAATGCTTACGTAATAGGAGGATTTCCTCCAAAGGGTGTTGTCTACGGGCGATAACGCCTCATCGTGCTTTTCCCACTGGACGCGGGAATGTGCTTGATATTTTGCTATCTCACGACTGAGGGTACGGAATTCAGAATAAATACTAGGACACCTAGTTCTTTGCCACAATTTCCGTAACCTGTTGCGTTGATAAATTTTGAATTTAATCTCGGGTGAGAGGATTTTCGGAGCATTATTAAATTTTGGTTTTGAGGCCTCAACGAAAGCCTCGGTAAAATTTTTTGATTGAGTTCAGAAATAGCTAACTCAATATTTTCATTGCTGGTGAGCTCAACAGTGGGGAGGGGTTTCTTTTTAAGAGCAAATTTAAAATTAAACCAATTTCTACGAAGTTGCTCTGGATTTTTAATTATTCAAGTAATTAAATTTAATTCAAGAATTACGGGGTAGTGATCATAGCCGAGATCATTAAGAATTCTGACACTATGATTGAAATGTATGTGCTTGAACACCACCAAGTCGATAACACTCCCGAACCGCTGACGCGGTTGGAGGTGTGTGGCAGTCTGCGGTGCGACTAATTTCGCTCCCCGAAGGTCGCGAATTAGTTATATCGTTCTGACCGTTTCTCCCAGTTTCGTGTTTGGCTCCGCCCATGTCGCGTCCTGGTTGGCTTTGCCTCCTCTTGTTGCCCCGCTCCTCCCCAGATTTGGGCTTCTTCTCATGTTGGCCTCCGTCCCTCTTTGCCATTCATTCTGAGCAGAAGCGCCCACTCGCTGTCGTTCGCGATCGATCTTATTTTCGTATTTTTGTAGCCAATCAGAGCAGTTCTACGATTCAACAGATTTGGATCACAGTGAATGAAAAATTTAGAAAAATTAAATAATACGAAAATTTAAAAAGTAACTAATTTAAAGCTAAAAATTAATCGAAATCGGGGTTGACCAAGACATCTCTTGGTCTTCATTCAGAAAAGTGGGAGAAATAATTTGGAATATCTTGAATAGATGGGCAGTCATGCTCATCTAAAGTATTAAAGAAGTTAGTGGAGATTTTACGGATAGTCTGTCTAATAGTGGGAATATTAAAGTTTCTTCTAAGATCGACATTTCTCATATACCAATGGGCATCGAGAATCTGTCTTATGATTAAATTCTGAGAGCTTTCGAGTAAATTAATATTGGTTCTTGCTGCATGACCCCAGACTGGTGCGGCATAAGTTAAGAGAGGTTTTAAGATCAGAGTGTAGATAAGCAGTTTATTACGTCTACTTAATTTAGACTTGCGACAGATAAGGGAGTAATATTTATGCGTTACATTTTTAAACTTAGTTCTAATTTGTGTGATGTGTTGTCGGAAAAAGTGAGAGTTTTATCGCTGCAAACACCAAGATATTTGGTGTGATGAGACCAGGGATTCTTTTGGTTTTGGAGAATGATTTCAGGGGGTGGGACTCTTTGCGAGAAAATACTGCCTCTGTTTTTGAGGTGTTGAGTGCGATCTTCCAAACGGAGAACCAGATCTCAAGGTGAGCCAGGTGTTCATTGATGTTCTCAACGAGAGTGTTGAGGTTTTTGTGTCTACTTAATATAGCTGTATCATCTGCATACATACAGAGCATAGTGTTAGTGCTTTTTAAGATATCATTTACGTAGAGGTTAAATAAAACTGGGATTAAATTGACCCTTGGGCAATTCCGGCACTAATAGGTCTAGTTTGAGAATAGGTACGATTAATTTTAACAGAGAAAGTTCTATTACTGATGTAGGATTTAATAATAAGGATTAGTGGAGTAGGAATATTATAGTTAATTAGTTTGAAGAGTAGGCCAGTGTGCCATGCTCTATCAAATGCTTTCTGAATGTCTAGGAATACTGCAGCTGTGCATTGACCCCTATTATTTCCTTCCTTAATATACTCGACAACTCGGAGTAGTTGATGAGTAGTGGAGAGACGAGAACGGAACCCGTGCTGCTCCGGTATAAGGATCTTATTTCTTTCTAGGTAATCATTTAGTCATAGAAATGATTTTTCCGCCAGTTTACTAAGGATAGGAAGTAATGAGATAGGTCGATGGGATTCCGCTAACGTGCGATCTTTCCCAGGTTTAAGAATCGGGACCACCACTGCAGTCTTCCAGACACTTGGAAAGTATCTTAGATTAAGCATATTATTTATAATGTTAGTAATTTTGAAAATAGTTATAAAATGCTTAAATTTATCCCACTCATTAGTACTACCGTCTCTTCCAGGACTTTTTCGAATTTTGATCTTTTTAATGTAAGAAATAATTTCCGATGGAAGAGCGGGAGGGAATTGGTCAGTATTATTAGTATTTGCAGTGAAGTATGCATAAACAATGTTTGTAATGTATTCGTCTTTGTGTGGGTTCTGTATGTCATTTAATTGAAATTGACTCTCTAGCGATTGAGCAATTTATTCTGTTTTATGTGTATCGCTGAGAGCAGTACCGGTCGGGTCTTTAAGGGCTGAAATCGGGGCGTCCTTCCTTCTGAACGCTTTAGCAGTTCCCAAAGGGAGCCGTCTTCAGTGTCCAGAGAGGTAAGGTGATCCTCCCATACTTGTTGTCTGTATAGGTTTACTTTTCTTTTAATGGCGTTTTGTAGTCTGTTTAGTGCAGTTTTATGTTGTGGGTGTCTGGTGAATTGCCAAATCTTTCTGGCTCGGTTCCTCTCCTTGAAGAGGTGTTTGAGCTCACCCTGTACAAATGGAACTTCCGAATGGGTCACTGGTTTTGAGGCATTTCCGTGTGCGGTGAGAATCTCACTAGTGAGATATCTGACTTCGTTCTTTATCTCGATGGTGGAGCAGGCCGTGTGTAGATAGAGATTTTCAGTGCTCGCAAGATTTTTTGTAAATTTGCTCCAGATTGTATTCAGTTGAGGGGGGGGATTCAAATTTTTAGGTTCTTGGGAAGTGAAGTTTAATCGGATTATGGTCCGAGTTGAGCTCGGGTATTGAATTTATGGTACATAGCCAGTTGAGGTTTTTAACCCTCTAACAGGACACCTTCCTCCTGAAAAGTTATTCCGAAAGCGTTTAACTCTTATTTTGCGATTCCCTTAAAAAATGCAACAGACTTTTTCCCTTTCCCCTTTTAGAACTTGGGTGGTCGAACGGGGAAAATTTTACGACCCAGTTCGGTCGCTTTGAATAGTAAAACCAAGAGATCAATCGCTTACAGCTAGCTGTTAAGTTGCCTTGGGCAATCTTCTTTGAAAGCGTAGATATCCTCTCTTGATCAATCCTCTTTGAAAAAGATACGGTGTTTCTTTCTCCTATATGTTCAGTCACAGTAAAATTAAAAACGAAATGAAAGGTAAAAAAAAAAGAGGAAAAAATGAAATAAATAGTATGTTAGAAGTTGAAAAATCATTATATTTTCTTCAAAGAAAATTTATTTTTCTGTCATTTTTTAAAAATTAAAATATATATATATATATTTTTTTGGTAGCGCGACTTGAACCAGAAAGCATCCTGTATTCATTTTTGAATATGAGAGTAAAAGAAAACGCGCTCACTTTTTTTTTTTTTTTTTTTTAAAAAGTAATGAGGTAAAAAGAGCAAAGGCCCTAACGCATTTTTAAACAATAACATAATAAATATTACATACAATGATTATATTTATGAAATAAAACCGATCTTTCTCTATTCAGTTATATTTTTTAATTTAAAATAGCATAAAAAGGATTTCAATACTTTTAATTTATTTTAATTAAAAATCATATAAAAGATATTTTTTTATGTTAACTGAATATTTTTCGGAAAAAAAATTTAAATTTTCCTTCCTAGTGTTCTCTTTTTCGAACTTCTTGTATTAAATAAAAATTCCTTTTCTACATCGGCATTTGTGATGGACATAACACACATTCAGTCAATAATTTTTAATTTTAATGGGGGATATACTTCTTCAAATGCGCATGACAGTACTTCTAACCATTTTCTACTCAAGTTCAATTTCTTATCTTTCTGTTTCTTTATTACAAGGAAAAAATGTCACACATCGATAACTATATTTTCACACAATTCAGTCATTACAAATTCTATTGTGAGAAAAGTTCTCCCCTAATTAATCTTGTCTTTCAAAACAGTACACTTAAAAACAATTTTGTTCAGTGAAGTTAACTAACTGACAGTTTCACAATGTATTCATACCAAATTTTAAAAACAAATTTAACACTTGGAAATGTATCCTATATTAAATTTTTCAGTATACACAAATATCTCCTGCTGTAGGGAAGATATAGTATGAGAGAGATGTGGTGTGCAGTTGTGAAAGAATGTTTTTGTACGTGTAGACTATTTTTTAAAATTTAAATATCACTCAAGCTGATCATATAACTGCAAATGAGCCTTATTTTAATGTGTGCTGGCATCAAAGTAAAACACTTTACAATATTAAACAGCCTATGGGTTTATACTCAATATCAAACTATTCGCAAAATGGCTTACAACTTCTATTCAAAATTGTAAAGAAACTGAAATATAAATATATCTTACTGCAGTCAAAAATATTCATAATATGTAAGTATCCTGTTGCTCCACTTATTTCTGTACATTTTAAAAACTGTAGCTGAATGCAATTTTTTATATTTATAAACGAGGCATAACAGCTCACACAGTCGTAAAAATGTCCTTATCATTTTTAAATATACTACTATAAAACGTATATAGATTGTAAGATCAGTTGTTAAACCCTAAAAGCTTTTAGAGGAGCTAAAAACATGTAATTTTGGACTGATCAAATTTTTAATATAATACACAAATATACATGTTATTAAGCAAATACATTTGAAAAATCAAACTTCCTTCTGAAATAAGCATAATTGAAGAAAATGTTTAATTGCAAATGAGAGGAAATACATGTTTATCTAAGGGGTATCCCCAAAGTGAAGTAATCCTCAAACTTAAGACTCAAACTCAGAAGCACAACAATCCATGAGGGCCAGGAACTACTGTGCCCATCATAATACACGTGACCATTGGACGCTGAGGTGCATGAACAAATGTCCCGATTTGGTGGTCTGTCTGAAGAGAGACCTTCAGTGTTTAAGACCCGCGCAAGCTTGGTACTCATTTATCGCAAAACAATGTAGCGGGGGATGAAAGGCAGAGTCGACTTTGCGCAGCCCGTTAATAGAACCCCCAGACCTGTGATGTGGCAGCACTATACACTTTCACTCAATCCTATTCGGTGAAAAATAAAATTTAATGTTAGAATCTTATATAAATCCCTAATGAATGAAGGAGTCCAAACTTTTTTTTTCCATGTGAACTGTTTAGACGGAAATGGTTATGAACATTTCACAAGTTGCATAAATTAAAATTAACCGTTATAGTTTACATAAATTTTTAAGGGTACAAAAGGTGTATTTCGGCTGCACGAATTAATTTTAAAAGGAATACGGTTACGAAAAAGTAGTACAAATCTATCTAAATTAGGGTTGGTTACCTTAGATATTGTCAAACACAACCATGTATTGGAAGCCAATTCCACAATTCTTTGTTATAAAAATGTATGGAAAATTACAAGATTTATTTTTGCATTTGTAATTTATGTATATATATAATTTTTCCTGGGAGCTTTAAAAGCTAGAGCGGCATCCATCAAAACCGCGGTTCTCTCTCTGTTTTTCCAGATCGCCCCTGACTAAGCCGGCTCTGCCATAGTAAGCGAAAATGCCGGATTTTGTTTGTCAAGATCATTTTATAGCAGACTGCATTTTCATGTATTTTTAGATGGTCGTTTTATATTTTCTACATCAATATCTTAATGTCTGAATTTAAAATTACATAAAATTCTTGACATTCGCATCAATGACCATGATAATTTTTATTAGTATATGAATGTGTCATCAAACGATTACATGACTAATATTAACACACACACAACATTATTTTAACCATTTAATTGATATCAAGTATAACATAACGCACACAAATTTTCTAAACTTTAAAATAAATATTTCGAAAACTACTTCAGATATACTCAAAATTTTTTATTTCTACGCTTTAGCTTCTCTATGTAAGAATTTATTGTAATTGTATATTCATCAATTTTTTTAGTATATTTTTTGCTCTTAGCATGCGGTTTTCAACCGAATTGTATGAAATCTTCGAAATATATTAAATGAATGATTGAATATTAACGTCGCACTGTTCAGCTACACGAGGGCTTTTCGCGACGGACCACGTAATTTGAACCATGGTCAAGTGACGTGGACGACACCTGAGCTGGCACCCCACCACACCAACGGGAGGACGTTTCAGCTCTCGACAGATTTAACGGGCATCGCTGCCCTACACGGCGGGTTTTTAGTGGTACTGGGCTAGAACTCGTGACAAAGCAAGCCACGTTCTGATACCTATACCACTCGGCTACCACGGCCGAAATATATTAAAAGATACCAAAAAGAAGCTATATAATAAAATTTGAAATTTTTATTATACTCAAACCATTGCTAAAACTTATGGTAAATAATTTTTAACTGCGCGATGCATTTTTTTTTTCGAAATTTCAAATGGAATTTCTAACATAAATTTCTAGCTTTATATAAGGTCGAGATTTCAAAACATATCCAGATTTTAATTACTTATTCAGTTAGCCTTTAAAAAAGATAAATGTTGAGGTATTTTGTATAAGTAGATATTTTTTTTTTTTTTTTTTGAACAATATATAATTCGAATGTTTTTCAATAGCTCGAATTTAAAATTGATTTTTATGTTTATTTATATGCATAAATGTCTACTGTAAATGTTTCCGTATATTTTTGATTACCATTTATTCAAACATTCAAGTTATAAAAATGAGTGAAAATCTTCATTCATGTTGTCTTTGATGTAAACTGAAGTTCAAGCACTTAAAATTCAAATATAATTCAGTGTATTTTAACAATATATAACCAGGCACTGTACTTAAACTTCCCTGAACACTTAGGCTTTGAAATCTAAAAAAAAAAAAAAAACTAATAAACCTTAATTAGTTTTTTTTTCGTTATTTTTATCAAAGTGTAAGAAAATGTTTCAAATGATTTGATGAAGTTTAAATTTATTCATTTTTAATCTTTGGAAAAATTGAAAAGGTTCCAAAATTTTAAAGAGTTTGATGTTTTATTAATTTTTTCGGTATCTTATAATAAAATAATCATGTTTCAAAAACTCAAAGCTTTGAATAAGAAAAAGTGAAGCGAAAGAGAATATACTAAAAAAAAAAAGATAATTTGTCTAACTATATAAAATAGCAGATTGCCCTGACACGCCCCAACTTGTTACAGTTTGAAATTAATATGAAACCAAAAGGGAATTGTAACATATTTTACTTATGCGTTGGGACTTTTGGAAACTTTTAAAATACAAGCTAGCAAAGAAACACACACTTCTTGGGTTGTAAAAGAAATTTCTCCCCCGATTTTTTACGATTGTGGGGGTCAAAACACGGGGTTTCCTGCGAGCCATAAAACTCCTGCTGTGTTGCTTCCTCCGTCCCTCATTATCTTCCAAGATGTTAAACCGTAAAAGGGGGAAAGGATTTCAGAAAAGTGCGGCTAATCCGCTTTTGAAAACGTTACTTGAAGGCAGAAAAATCCGTGCAGTCCATTTTCGAAGCCTCTCTAGTAGGGCAGAGAAATCCGTTCTGTGCAGTTGGAGGGTTAATTAGTGCGTAATCAGTGATAGATGCAGAATTAATTCCATATCTTGTAGGGGTCGGAGGTGCAAGTACATCTATGCTATTTTTTACAATATAGTTATACAGTCTATTTCCTCTGGTGTCGCTACATTGGCAAACGCACGAGGTATGCTTGGCGTTTAAATCTCCCACAAGAATAGTCTTACTGTTAAAATTAAAAATGGTGTCGAGGGCGGCACCAAGGTTTCTGAAATAATTATTTATAGGCGGGATGTAGATTGAGCCAATGAGAATGGGATCATAGTCGATGGGGATGATAATAAATAGAGTTGCCTCGACACCCGTAAAAAGGGGCGGGGTGGGGACATGATAGTGGGAAATAAAATTTTTAATTATTATCGCAGTTCCACCTCTGCCAGGGGCTGGGTGGGTCCTGTCGTTCCTGTAACAAATATAGTTAGGGATTTTAAAAGAATGCTCTGGTCTCAGGTGTGTTTCTTGTAATAAAAAGATATCAGGGGAGTGCTTATCAATGAAATCGCGTATCTCAACAATACGCGATCTCACTCCGTCCGCGTTCCAGGAGAAAATTGAGAGTCCGAAAAAAGACGTATGCATCATGAACACTTAAATTGGTAAATGAGGAGCAAACTCCTTTAAGCAGACAGTTAAGTTTGTCTGCCGGATTTGTACAGTTAAAGGATTTTTTTCATTTCGCTTAAGAGCGATGGGAAGAGGGGGAAGATCTTTTGCATTTCTAAAATGGCTTGGAGGAAACCAAACTCATTCGAGTCATTTTGAATAGCATTTATTGTTTCCTTATTTAAAGTTTCATTTTTGTCATTATTTTTGGTTTGGCTATTTTCCTTATTTTGATTAGACGCCGAGGAGGCATTCCCTCGTGTCGCCATCTGTTGGCTTTTATTGGGGTTTAAAGCTTGCGCGAAGCTTAAGCCGGGGATGATATGGGAGTTTTGGTTGGTTTCGTTTCTTTTACGATTTTCGGTTGCAGATTTCCTGGTACCCTTTCTGGGTTTGGGGAAGAGGGGGCATTCGGTTGAGGAGGCAATATGGCCTTTAGTATTACAGTTAATACAAAGTGGATTTTCAATTTTTTCCTTAATGGAGCATTGACTTGTCCTGTAGTTTTCACCACACTTCAGGGAACGAGTTTTCATGAAGCAGTTTTGGCTTGCGTGATGGAAATTATTGCAATTGTAACATTGCGTTACTCTATTGCTTTTTCTGAAGAGATCAAATTTTATTTGCATATAGAGACAACTCCGTATTTGATAGATGTCATTGACATTATCTCTCATCACGGGTTATCTCTATTAAGAAGAGTGGGAGTTTGGCTTTTGTTGCAAATTTTTTCTATTGCGCTACTTTTTCAATGTTTATTCCTTTAGATATTAGATCTTTTTTAATATCCTCAGGTTCCACGTCATCAGGTAGCCCTTTAATGACTAACTTGAGTGGCCTGCTATATCTGGGGGATTAATTACGTAGTAACCTACGTTTTTTGTTGTTAAGTATTCTGTTATTTCGCGATGGTGGTCTTCGGTTTCGGCTTCTATTTTAAAATACCCTTTCATGTGAGTATTTTTAGCAGAGGGGTGGGTTCTATGGATTTCTTGAAGTATGAGGTTATAGTTGGGAGTTATTTTCATGAAGATAGGTTTAATTTTAAGTGGGGGTTGGGTGACGTCCTCGGCGTCATTTTTTGCAGCGTTGAGAGCTGCAAAGCTATTGTTAGTTTTTAATTGCTCATTTTTCTCCTTTGCAATATTTTTAGCTGTTTTCTTAGGGGAAAAAAATCCTTATCAACATCCTTGGGATTTAAGTTTTTATTGGCTTTCGCCGTAAATTTTGCCGGTCTAATAATAGGATCGGCAGATCTTTTGATCGCCTTTATCTTGTTATTATGGGAGTTTGGACTGAAAGATGAAAGGGAGCAATTCTATTGGCCGAGCCAAGAGTTCAGTTGGCGCCCGCGATCATCTAATTTTAGTTTCTTTCCTGATGTGTCTAATGAGAGCGTTAACTTCGCGTTTGTATGGTGGATATCTGTTGTTATTCCAGAGATTTCTGAATCTATTTTTTGATCTGATAATTTCTCGTATGTTTTCAGGAAGGCGGAGGTGTGGTGTGTTAATTACCCTAGTGGACGTGGAAGCTGAAATAGCATTCGCAATCAAAATTTTACCGACATAATTGCTCTACTGCAAATTGAAACAGGGCCAGTTCTGACTGTCACCTCTCCCCTCCATGGTTCCTTTTGGCGATGGATTCCTTCTAGGTTCTTCCTTCATTCGTGCCGTTTAGACGCCAACTTGTCTCTGGGTCGCTTCGTCGCCCAGCTCGTTCGGTGTTCATCGCAGGCGTCTCGTTCATTCCCCCTCCTTCTGAGGGGTTGTTTATTTTTAAAATTTATTCTTTCATGGTTTTCCTTTTCTTCTCACACTGGGTATAAACGCCTTCGGCGTTGGCACCTGAAGATTCTAATTTCCGTTAGCCAATCAAAGCAATCTGCGATTCAACAGAGTTGGATCGCAGTGAAAAGGAGAAGAAAGGGTTGAATTTGGAATAAAATAAAGAACAGTTAAAATTAATTAAAATCGGGTTTGACCAAGATGTTTCTTGGTCTTCGGATGAAGGGATAGGTTGGATAAGTAGGGATAGCCTGGATAGATGGGTTGTCATGCCCATCTACGTTACTAAATAAGGTAATTGCCAGTTTACGAATCGTTTGTCTGATGGTCGGGATATTACATGCTGCTCTAA
This sequence comes from Trichonephila clavipes, assembly GCA_019973935.1. Classification (NCBI taxonomy): domain Eukaryota; kingdom Metazoa; phylum Arthropoda; class Arachnida; order Araneae; family Nephilidae; genus Trichonephila; species Trichonephila clavipes. Next base: position 79,246 of record BMAU01004018.1, read on the forward strand.
TGTCAGCGTCCCTCATGTACCAGTGTGCATCGAGAATCTGTCTTAAAATTAGATTTTGGAAGCTTTCGATGAGATCGATATTGGTTCTTGCTGCATGCGTCCAGATTGGAGAAGCATACGTCAGAAGGGGTTTTAAGATCAGAGTGTAGATAAGCATTTTATTACGTCTATTCAGTTTAGACTTTCGGCAGATAAGGGAATAAAGTTACGCGTAGCATTTTTGAAATTATTTCTAACATGTGTAATGTGTTGTCTTAACGTGAGATTTTTCTCAATTATAACACCAAGGTATTTGGTGTGCTGAGACCAGGGTATTTTTTGATTTTGAAGCTCGATTTAAGCGGGTGAGATTTTTTGGGAAAATGATACTGTTTCAGTTTCCGTGGTATTCAGTGCAATTTTCCAAACGGAGAACCAAATTTCAAGGTGAGCCAGGTTTTCATTTACGTTTTCTGTCAGTGTGTTGGGGTCGTAATGTCTGCTTAGAATGGCTGTGTTATCTTCATACATACAAATCATTGAGTTAGTACTTTTAATAATATCATTTACATATAAGTTAAAGAAGACGGGCCCCAAAGTAGATCCTTGAGCTATGCCGGCTTTAGCAGATCTGGTTTGAGAAAAAGTTCTGTTAATTTTTACACTGAAGGATCTGTCGCTGATATATAATTTTAAAAGAAGGATTAGTGGGGGTGGAATTTTATAAGTAATTAATTTGAAGAGAAGACCAGAGTGCCAAACTCTATCGAAAGCTTTCTGAATATCAAGGAACACCGCAGCTGTATACTGGTTTCTGTCAATGCCATCTTTTATTTATTCAACAACGCGAAGTAGTTGATGAGTGGTGGAGAGACGAGGACGGAACCCGTGTTGCTCAGGAAGAAGGATGTTTTCACTCTCAAGGTAATCATTGAGTCTGGTAGAGATAATTTTCTCTGCCAGCTTGCTTAAAATTGGGAGTAACGAAATCGGTCTATGTGATTCAGCCAATTTGGGATTTTCCCCCAGTTTCAGAATAGGTATTACAACTGCAGTTTTCTATGCATTCGGAAAGTATCTGAGTTTCAACATGTTGTTAATGATATTAGTATTTTTTAAAACTGTTAGAAGGGGTAAGTTTTTAATCATTTTATTAGTAATTCCTTCTCTTTCTGGACTTTTCTTAACTTTAATCTTTTTAATGTAACTAATTACTTCCGACGGAAGAGCGGGTGAAATAGGGACAGTATTATTAGTATGATTAGTAATGTATGTATCGACGATTTTTGTTATGATTTGATCTTTTTGTGGATTGTGAATGTCGTTCAATTGGAATTGACTTTCGAGCGATTGAACAATTAGTTCAGTTTTATTTGTGTCACTCAGAGCGAAGCCGTTAGGGCCATTAAGGGCGGAAATCGGAGAGGCCTTTTTCCTGAATGCTTTATCGGTTCCCCAAAGGGAGCCGTCTTCGGCATCCAAAGAAGTAAGGTGTTTCTCCCATACTTGTTGTCTGTACAGTCCAAATTTTCTTTTAATTTTATTTTGTGTTCTATTAAGTTAAGTTTTGTGTTGTGGGTGTCTGGTAAATTGCCATAACTTTCTGGCTCGGTTTCTCTCTCTGAAGAGGTGTTTGAGCTCACCCTGCATACATGTCGGCTCCGAATGGATCATTGGATTCGATGCTTTAGCGTGTGCGGTGAAAATCTCACTAGTGAGATCTCTGACATGGGACTCAATCTCTGGGGTTGAGCTGGCCTGTGGAAGATATAAATTTTCATTGTTGGCTAGAGTACTTGTGAAAACACTCCAGGTGGTATTAAGTTGGGGAGGGGGAATTTCGAATTTGGGTGTTCTGGGGAAATTTAGTTTGATTGGGTTATGATTAGAACTTAATTCAGCGATTGAGTCAATGGTACAAGGCCAGTTCCGGTTTTTCATTAGTGCGTAATCAATTATTGTGGCTGAAGCAGTACCGAACCTAGTAGGGGTAGGGGGTGCTAAGCCATCAATGCCATTACTAACAACGTATCTGTAAAGTCTATTGCCTCTGGTGTCACTAACAGAACAACCCCAGGAGGTATGATTGGCATTAAAATCCCCTACAAGAATGGTCACGTTATGGAAATTAAAAATGGTGTCGAGGGCGGCATCAAGGTTTCTGAAATATTCGTTTACCGTTGGGAGATAAGTCGAACCGATAAGAATCTGCTAATGGTCAGTTGGAGTGAGTATAATAAGCGTCGCCTCGACACTAGTAAACTGGGGCGGGGTGGGGACATGATAATGAGGAACACAATTTTTAATTAGGATCGCAGTTCCACCCCTGCCAGGGGCTAGGTGGGTCCTGTCGTTCCTATAGCAAAAATAGTTAGGAATTTTAAAGGAATACTCTGGTCTCAGATGTGTTTCTTAGATTAAAAATAAATCGGGGGCGTGCTTATCAACGAAATCGCGCATCTCAACAATATGCGATTTCACTCCGTCTGCATTCCAGGAATAAATAGAGAACCCAAAAAAGTAATTATACATCATTAACAGTTAAATTATTGAATGAGGAGCAAACTCCTTTTAGCAGACAGTTAAGCTTGTCTGCTGGATTACTGCAATCAAAGGATTTCTTCATTTCACTGAAAAGTGATGGAAAAAGGGTAAATATTTTTCGCATTTCAAGTATGGCTTGAAGAAAGCCAAACTCGCTAGATTCGTTTCGGATAGCATTAAGTGCTTCCGTATTTATATTGTCATTTTTATTATTTTCGAACTTTACTGACGCCGAGGAGGTTTTCCCAGGTGCTGCCATCTGGTGGCTTTTATCAGGATTTAAAGCTTGGGAGTAGCTAACTCCGGGGATTACTGGGGAATTATTAAAATGTCGTTTTAAGTTTTCGACTGGGGATTTTCCCTTACCTTTTCTAGGCTTAGGAAAGAGCGGGCATTCGGTTAAGCAGGCCATGTGGCCTTTAGCGTTACAGTTGATGCAAAGCGGGTTTTCAATTTTTTCTTTAATTTGGCACGTGCCTGTCCTGTGGCTTTCACCACATTTCAGACAACGCGTTTTCATATTACAATTCTGACTCACGTGGTGAAAGAAATTGCAATTGTAGCATTGCGTTATCCTATTGCCTTTTTTAAATGAGTCGAGCTTTATCTGCATATAGAAACAGCTACGCACTTGATAAATATCATTGACATTTTCATCGCGAACAATCTATCATGTAGATAGGTAGGGGAGGTTTAGTTACAAATCGTTTAAGTTGGGCTATTTTTACAATGTTAATTCCCTTGGATATTAAATCATTTTTAATATCCTCGGGATCTATGTTGTCAGGTAGGCCTTTAATGACCAGTTTAAGAAGTCTTGTAGATGGGGGTGCAATTACATAATGTTCCAATTCCTTTTCTTTTAGATAATTTGTTATATCCCTATGGTCGTCGGCGCTTTAAGCTCCGATTTCAATATACTCCTTAGTGTGAGTGTTTGTTGCATTTGGGTACTTTCTATGTTATTCCTGCAAGATTAAGTTGTAGGAATCAATGATACGCATAAAGATGGGCTTAATTTTGTATTTGGGTGGGGTGACGTCCTCGGCGTCAGCATTTTCAGTGTTGAGAGCTGCAAAGGTATTGTTAGTTTGGACTTCCTCTATTTCCTTCACTGGAACATTTTTTGTTGTTTTCTTAGGGAAAACAAAGTCCGCATCAATTTTATTTTTATTTTATTTGGCTTTCGCCGTAAACTTAGCCGGTCTGATAACCGGATTAGCGGTTCTTTTAACCGCTTTACTCTTATAGTTATGGGGACAGAGGGCAATTGGGCAAGGTAAGAATTCAGTCATCTTACCTTCCAGGACAGTAATCTTTTCCTCGATCGACTTCAATTCAGCCTCCAAAGTCCCCTTCGTTACCGCAGTCTGGTTGAGGTAGCTTTGTTCAACCTCCAACATCTGGTAGACGTAGTCCTTCCGGATAGTGAAGATCTTAATTTCGTTTGCAATGCCTTTAATCTGCATGCAACGCTACTCATCAGGGAATTTAGGTGGGGGGAGGGGGACCGAGGTCCTCCATAATAATACTCTGGTCATCGACCTGCTTTTCCCTTTCGCGACCTGCTCGTACGAGTTTCAGGGCTGGAATGGCCAAACTCACTTCTTCTCGGACACGCCCACTTCTACGGGTCTCAATAGGCTGCCCCCTGATTGGACTGCGCAGAACCCCACTAATGCATTTATATAGTCGTCATTTTTTAGCGAAATTCAGACGTGTCAATTACCACCTTTACTTCAAACACTTAAATCTAGAAACTGGATTAAATTTCAAGAAATTCTCCATTTACAACATGCCAGGAAATCCTACGGTAGATAATTTGGACCAGGCCGTTCAAAATTTCAGCAATATTGTCTCGGATGCTATTAATACTTCCACTTCCACTAGAATATCTAAAACTTCACACCTCCGCCTTCTTATTAACATTAGAGCAGTGTTTCTCAAAGTGTGGGGCGCGCCCCCTGGGGCGCGATAACAAGGGGGCGCGAGCGTATCGAAAATTTAAAGATTTTGTTTTTAAAAAAATAACCGTAAAAGTAAAACAAAATGCTTTCTTCCATAATAAAAAAATACACACAACACTGACATAATTTATGTTTTTATTATCTGGTTTTTTCCGTCATCAAATAGCTATCTTTGATCCCAAAACCAAATTAAAGAAAAAAAAACATTTTGTTTTATTTGCTGTATTTCCTCAATGAGAGATTTTTTTTTTATTACGTTTTAACATAAAATATTACTCGTTAAAAAGAAAAACGAAACCCAGACCCTGAGAAAAATTCTAAGAAGATATACAATTCACCACTGTAATTATTATTGAAATACTGTACATTAGTTGTAGAAAAGAAAAGGAAGTCATGATTCACTTTTCAGCCAGGCAGCATAGTACGTTTGCTAATCATTTGATTGACCTTCAATCTTATGGTATGGTTATTATCAATATTAGTTCCCTCCCATCTTTTATGCATTTGCTTTTCGCTTAGGGGAATTGTAAATAATTGAGTTTTGCGATATTTGGAAAAGAATTGATTGGTTTAACATTTCTGTAGGATAATTGAAAAGTGTCTGATTTGCGTCCTTTATAATGGTCTTGTACTTTTGAATCATTTTAGTTCAGTTTTATTGGATTTTTCTCAAATCATCAAAGAATTGAATAGTCCTTGAAAGAAGGTAAGTATACTTTCTATAAATTAAAATATTCACTAGAATTCCGATTTGTATCGTGTACAGTAAAAATAATTCTAAACAAATGATTGGGGTGACTGAGTCCCCACGCACTACCATTAATGTTAGTATCGAGTACGCGCCTGCTACCGGGTTAAAACATTTTGAAGTCTTCTCGCTTTAAATGTTAAAAAGTAACACAATTATTCTTCATTGGAATTTTATATTCTTTTTCATAATTTAACATTAATTCTAAATGCTAATTGTGTGAGGTTTAAAATTACTGTTCTTTTAAACAGTTATTTACAATTATAGCATTTATCTAAAAAAAAATCATTTTACATTTTTGTATACAATGTCGTGCACACAGTTTTACTCTCCTTACAGTTCAGCTATTATATCAAGAATAATGTTTTATTTTTTTAAAAAATGAACTCGTGCGAAGAGTCGGTGTTTTAGCCAGTATACGTTTGATGTATCAGTACTGAAGAAGGTATTTTATAAATAATTTCTTATTACTGAATTTAGCCGCGGTAGCCGAGTGGTATAGGTATCGGATCGTGGCTTGCCTTGTCACGAGTTCGAGCCCAGTACCACTAAAGACCCGCCGTGTAGGGCAGCGATGCACGTTAAATCTGTTGAGAGTTGAAACGTTTTCCCGTGATGTGGTGTGGTAGTTAGGAGAGAGGGGTGCCAGCTCAGGTGTACTCCACGTCACTTGACCATGGTTCAAAATTACGTGGTCCGTCGTCAAAAGCCCTCGTGCAGCTGAACAATGCGACGTTAATATTCAATCAATCAATCTTATTACTAAATTAAGAACAAGTTTAATAATTATTAGGGACTTCCACGGGCTTGTCTTGTACAGGAAAGTTTTTTCAAAGGAAGGTTTAATATCAGAAATTGACACTTAAAGAGTTATTTTTCTATATTTAGCTGAGATCTATATTTTGTCTTCAAGGCATCCACTGCAGAAAATCCGGTTTGAAAAAGGTAGGATGTTGAAAATGGTAATAGTATACGAAGTGCTTTTGTTTTCAGTACAGATAATTCCTCATCCACCTCTACCCCAAATTCAAAGAGCGATTTATTACAAAATTGCCTTTCAATTTTCACTGGATGTGAAATCTATGAAGATTTCTTCTTCGGAAGTTGAGAGCCCTTCTGGAGTATCTTGAAATAGATCCCTAATCCACTCGTAACTTGCTACCAAGCTGTCCTCATCCAGAAAATACTTTTTAAAATTCTTTGCCAACATAGCTAAATGATTTTACATGTTTTAAAAACAACTTTCACATGTTGTTCTACAGATTTGTAAGTTTTAACACATATCGAGCTGGGGCTTTTTTCCATCATTTACTTCAGTAGTGGTAAATCCAAAATTTAAGTATTTTTGAGAAGATCGCCTTGATTTAATTTTCGGAACCATGCTCGTTCGTCTTTGTACTTGTTGATTCTTTATTATGGTCGAATGTTTGCTTACGACTTAAAAATGTATGTATGACATTGTTTTAATCTACTGCCGTAAATACTTAATTACCGTGAATTACAATTAACGTGGAAATTAAAAAAATGTACATTCAAGCTAGATTCGGTAGCTATAGGAGTATGGAGTCGACCAAAACTGACTGGAATAGTACAAGGAAAAGCATTTTTACATGTTTTGCGCAGACGTCCGATAGGTTGCCCAGACTCACGCAAACGTACCCTATAATGCCAGATGTGATGGATATGATAGAGAGCGACATTGACTAGACTATTTTTCTAATGACATTTGTACTTTGAGAAATGAATATGCTGAAGGAAATAAATCTTTAATTAAATACATCATTTTGCGATCTGTTCCAATTTAAAAATTAGAGAAAGAAAAATAACAGAATTCTAAGTAATATATATTTTAAGTAATTTTCTTAAAATATATATTACTTAAAAGTTACATATACACAAAATTTAATATACTTATCGTATTAATTTGTACGGTTTATAATTAAGATCGTATTGTAACTTTAGCGTCTCTCTCTCAAAGTGCATTTTTATTGCAGTAAATACATTATTGTTGTACAGGGGGGCGAGACAAAAATTATGATTGAAAATTTGGTCGCCAGTATTGAAAGTTTGAGAAACACTGCTTTAATGTATGAGTGGTGCACAGAGTATTTTATGACTAATTAATTAATACTAAATTAACAACAAGTTTAATAATTATTAGCTACTTCCATGGGCTTGTCTTACAGAGCAAAGTTTTTGAAAAGAGTTTTAAGATAAGAAATTGACCCTCTGAGTTCATTTTCTATATTTAGCTGATATCTATATTTTGTCTTCTAAGCAACCACCGCATTTTGTAATATGTTCCAATTTAAAAATCAGAGAAAGAAAAAATAACTTAGTAATTATCCTATTACTTAACTTTTTTTTGCTTAAAAGTAACATATACAAAATTTAATACTTATGTCAGGAATTTGTACGGTTTATAATAAATATTGTTGCTTTATCGTAAAAGAGCATTATTATTGCATTCAGTAAATTATTATGTATAAGGGGGCGTGATAAAAATTGTGATTGAAAAGGGGGGCGCCAGTATTGAAAGTTTGAGAAGCACTGCATTAGAGGGCTAATTAAAACTAAAAATATATTCCGTAAACTTTGGAACAACACGAGATACCCCCTTTATAGAAGGGAAGTGAATGCTCTCATTAGGCAGATTAGGATCGAAATCAACGAACACAAAAACAGGACCTGGAAAAATCTTCTTTCCTCGTTAAATGTTGAGGACAATTCTCTTTATAATTTGCATAAAAGAATTACAAAAAAGCATTCAATCATACCACCTCTCCATGGTCCGAGTGGTATGGCCTATTCTGATTTCGAAAAAGCGGAGGCCTTTAAAGACACACTTGAAGTCACTTTTCAAGAAAATGCAAAACCTTATAGTGACGGCAAAATTGAAGAAGTCGAAAGTTTAGTGAATCACTATTTCGACAACTGCAACACTCAAATTCCTCCCCTCACTTCTCCCTTAGAAGTTCGAGGCATCATCAAAAAATTACCTAATAGGAAGTCACCCGGTCCTGATCAGATTCCAAATATTGTTTTAAAATATCTTCCTATTAATGCTATTACACATTTAACTAAAATTTACAACAGATGCCTCATTAACTGCCACTTTCCTACACAGTGGAAAATAGCAAACGTATTCATAGATTGCATTCCCCCGGAACAATGCGGGTTCCGGGAGGGCCATTCTAAGCTACACCAATTGATACGTGTCACTAATATTATAAATGAAGGCTTCGCAGCAAATTATACACTGTTGGTATCTTTTTGGATGTCAAAAGGGCATTCGACAAAATGTTGCATGATGGCCTCACATACAAAATGATTAAACTTAAATTCCCTGCATATTTAATTAAAATTATTTACAATTATTTACTCAACATAAACTTCCGGGTTCGTGTAAATAACACATTTTTCGAAATGGGTTTTTGTCAAAGTAGAACCCTGCAGGGTTCGGTTCTTTCCCGTACCTTTACAACCTTTTTACACGTGACTTTCCAGATCACCCCACCGTCAGTACTTGTTTATTCGCAGATGTCTCAACAGCGCTCATCCAGGGTGTCTGTAGGAGTGGAAAGGCCCATTGACACCTGCTAAAGGGAATGGGTAGTTCCCCTCCCCCTTGGAATGTGGAATGTGAAGTGGCATTCATTCGGTCTTTGGGTACGACGGAGTGAAGTCATGTCCGAACGTTGCTAACTGTACAATAATTGTTTTCCTTAAATGTTTTTTTTAATAAACCTTAATATTTAAAATTTAGATGCCAGGTTTTTAATTTGTTTCCGTGCCCATTGATTAGAATCAAACTTTAGTGGCGCAGCCGGTAGGATCAAGTCTTAGTGGCGCAGCCGATAATGATCGAGTCTTAGTGGCAAACCCCACAGGAAGAACGTTCCAGAAATTTCGAGTTTTCTGATTCGCGTGGAAATGAATCAGGTAAGAGTTTTTGCTTGCAACTCCCCTGTAATGTAAGACGAGAGAAATTTATAAAATTATACTGTTTATTATCCATTATTAAGAGAGAATTTTGATTTTATTTTTGTATACGTCAGAGTACGTTTTTTTTTTTTTTTTGCTCTGCATATCCATGCAGTTGTAACTTGTTGAACGCCAGTTCAATTTTGAATTATTATATACATCAGTATATATTTTATTATTCTTGTTCCATATCAATGGAAAGTAAGTTTTAGAACATCTGTTCTAAAATTAAGAAGCTTCAAAATCATTAATTCTCTCAATATATTATTTTATTGCATATCCATGCAGTTATAAAATTTTGAACGCCAGTTCAAATTTCAGTTATTATATATCAGTATATTTTTTTTTATTATTTCTTGTTCCATATCAATGGAAAGTAAGTTTTAGAACATCAGTTCTATAAATTAAGGAAAACTTCAAAATCATTAATTCTCTCAGTATATTGTTTTATTGCATATCCATGCAGTTATAAAAATTTTTGAACGCCAGTTCACAATTGGGAATTATTATATACATCAGTATATGTTTTATTATTATTGTTCCATATAAATGGAAAGTGTTTTTAGAACATCAGTTCTATAAATTAAGGAAAGATTGTATGTTTTTTTCTTTATTGTATTTATTTATTTTTGTAATGCACAATAATAAAATCACGTCAGTGAATAGCAATTGAGTTTATTGAAAAATTAATGCTAAAGAATAATACTTATTTCATGTCAATAAAATTATTTTGTGCTGATGAACGCATAGTATTTTTCGATTAATGTGAAAAAAAAATATCAGTTTAAATTGGAGAAAAACTACCGAATATATTTTGTAGTGTTCTATTATTCCAGCCAGGAATAGATTAAGTGGTGCATGTAGGTAATATTTTAAGTGATTATTGTGTATCAGAAATAGGTTAGGAGATTATTGTGTGTCAGTAATATTTTAAGTGATTATTGCGTGTCAGCAATATTTTAAGTGATTATTATGTGTCAGTAATATTTTAGGTGATTATTGTATATCGGTAATATTTTAAGTGATTCTTGTGTATCAGTGATATTTCAAGTGATTCTTGTGTATCAGTAATATTTTAAGTGATTATTGTGTATCAGTAATATATGAAGTGATAATTTTTTAGGTGATATAATCAGTAATATATTAAGTTTTATTTATAGAGTATTAAGTACACTTGGGATATTGTGAAATATATGACTATTATTTTGATTTCTTCCCAGTTCATCGAGTATTGAGTTAGCATAGCGGACGTTGTTTGTGGGTGTTTTAATGAAAGATATATGTGCGGTACTTAATTTTTGCAATTCCTTTTAGTGTTATTTTCGTCCTATTATTGGTTAGTTTGAGTATATTTTAAGAGAAAAATTTTTTCAAATGGCATTCTTGGGGAAAGCTAGAAAGCAAGATTTAGTTTTGTTGGCTGAGGAGTTAGGTTAAAAGGTATTAGATAAAATGACGATTATAGATTTAAAGAATATCATAATCGGTAGCAAAGATTACAAAGAGGATTTCGTTAGAGCTCAGTTATCCGTTATTTCAGAGGAACGCGTTGAAAGGGAAACAGAGGAAAAAATCGCCAGGCAGTTGCGCTATGAATCAGAATTAAATGAACTGCAGTTACAGATCGAAAGTATTCGGTCGAATGTTAAGCGGACGAGTTGTGCAGAAGATCGTAAGAATACATCTTCAAATTACCGAATTAGTATCGGGAGGGCCAGGGAACATATGAGGGAAACATCTCCTGCTGTGTTGATGGCTGAAGCTACGATACCAGTAACTACTCCTATCAAGGAAGAAAATGGAATGGACGATTTAAGGATTGTTTACGTCAAGGTTAAGGGTGAGCAAGAAATGGCGAATGCTGTCATGGACACAGGTGCCCAGATGTCCGTTGTAAGACCAGATGTTGTCGAAGGACAAAGCATTGATAATAGAGGGTCAGTTCAAGTAACGTCTGCATTTGAAGAGCATGAAATGGGTGAAGTAAAAGATTCCAACATGGAATTGAATGACCTGAGGCACGGTGTTGTGCCTGTCTCTAAAAATTTGGTTAACGACATGTTAATCTGTTCCTCTGATAATGAAGGATTAATAGAAAACTCGCAAATGGTTCGCAATCCTGCGATACTTCGAGAACCTTCAAAGGACGAAGGAATTATTAATTTGGTAAATTCGAAATCAGTTTGCAGCCAAGAAGTGGTCACCGATCTACTTCCTGAGACACAGTCTTTATTGAATGTTCCAAACGGAGATTTGGTTGCAGTAAAAATTATGGATCGAATGTCCAAACAAATGGACAAGGTATAAAAGAAAGCAAGGGTGAGGTTGCCTTAACTTGTGGATTTAAAAAGGAATCTTGTATAGTACTAGGCGTGGTTGCCCCCGTAAGGAATGTATTCCTAATTTTTATTGACTCAACCCGGGTGCAATGTTGTCGTGATCCAATAACAGAAATTGTTAATTTGGAGTTGAAAGCAGGATTGAAAATACTTAAGGTTCGCGAGGATATTTTATGGACAATAACATGCGTTGGTTGTTTTTTGTCACTCTTGGGACTGAAAAGGATTTTTCTTGCTTTCATTCTACATAGAAATTGGAAGAAAAAGAAAAGAGAAATTTTTTTTAATGGTTAAACCTGGTACAAAAGAAATTAAAGTTTGGCTGAAGGCTTAAGTGTGTAAAAGTAATGAATTATCCAGATTGCCTGCTCCTGTTAAATAAATCAGATTTAAGCCAATGATTATATATATACTTAACGTTTTTTTTTCTGTACCATAATTTCTAAAAACTGCTAAAGATTAAAACTTTGGCTTCTAAATATGCTTTGCTAGTACATGTTGTATAATTATTTTAGATTTTGTGCTATATTTTTAGTAACTTGATTTTAATATTTTAATATTTTTTTTGAGTATTATTTGTGTTTGAAACTTGTATGGATATAAATTTTTCTAGCATATTAATGTGATTTGCAAAACTATATGGGAGTTGTATTAGCAAAAGCTCTTTTTACGTGATACCTGAAAAAAAAATTCTCTCGTTATCTCGTTTCTTGCCATGTATGTGTGCATGTGTTTTTTTATAGTTTCTTTTCAGCTTCATCGTCCTGGAATGAAGGATGAGCTTTTTAAGGGGGGAGGTGTAGGAGTGGAAAGGTCCATTGACACCTGCTAAAGGGAATGGGTAGTTCCCCTCCCCCTTGGAATGTGGAATGTGAAGTGGCATTCATTCGGTCTTTGGGTACGACGGAGTGAAGTCATGTCCGAACGTTGCTAACTGTACAATAATTGTTTTACTTAAATGTTTTTTTTTAATAAACCTTAACATTTAAAATTTAGATGTCAGGTTTTTAATTTGTTTCCGTGCCCATTGATTAGAATCAAACTTTAGTGTGTCCATTTCAATTACACTATTAAAGCAATGCAAAATTACCTCGTCATACTAGAGAATTGGTTAACTGAGTGGAGAATAGCAATTAATGTAGAAAAAACTTAAGCCATTGTGATCAGAAAATGGGGCGTCATTGACCCCCAAACTGAACTCACAGTTTTTGAAGACAACATTCATTAGGTCCCGGTCGTTCGTTACTTGGGCTTACACATCGATAGTCGACTAACATACAAGAAACACATTGACTATCTTTCAGATAAATTCTGGGGTAGAATTGCGTTAGCTATCTCTCTTATTGGGAGAAGCTCTCCTCTATCCTTAGAAAATAAATTGATCCTTTGCAAGCAAATTTTGCGTCTAACGATAACTTACGGGTCCTCCGTATGGGGAGGGGGCCGCGGTCCCATACAAAACACATTCAAGTCATACAAAACAAAATTCTTCGAATCATTGCTAACGCACCTTGGTACGTTAGAAATAGTGTCATTCACCACGACTTACACATGGAGCCGATTGATAATTACATCACTAGAACCTCTAGAAATATTTTTACTTCTATCCAAAATCATGACAAGCCAGTTATTAGAGCACAAACACTCTTCACGTATCCTCATGCTAAATTAAATTTTGCTTACAAAACTTCGACTTGGAATCTACCCTTGAAACAACCGTAAACACAACATAAATACTTAATTGCTACATCTTACAACACTCAAATGCCTTTGCCACTCTCCGACACTGGGATCAGTGTATAAGCTGGCTCCTGCTTCTTCCACCTGCTGTTGCGTTTGCAAGTTCTACTTGCAGACTCCTCTCTTTTTCATTCTGGCTGCGAAAAAAAATGCAGCATTCTTTCTCCCCACTGCGTTTTGCTGCTTCTCGAACACGTTTTGGGCTTTTCGCCCCCTTCCTGCGCTCTTCCACTCTCGCCCTCGTGACGTCACTTCTGTTTCGTTCTCGTTCGGCTTCTCCTTCCACTAGCCTCCCCCCTGCGGGAGGAGTGAATTCCGATTTCACATTTCTTTTCACCCTTTTTCTTTGATTCTGGGTATAAACGATTTATTTCGCTTGCACCCGAGGCATCTAATTTTCGTTTGGAAATTCAGACGAGACGAGATTTTTGGCGGTGTGGGTCACCCTGCACCAGCGGATTTCCCCACTCTCTAGGATTTTAAGTCCGCTTAAGCGGGCAAGTCTTTATTTTATACTTCACATTCAGATAACACTATTACACTAATGCATCTTATTCATACCACACACTTAAATTCTCATTTTTCTACACCAAAAGTAAAATTTTCTTAATACTCATAATAGTTTAATTTTCAATATCATCACTTAATTTTTACAATAAAGCAGCAATGGGCTAAGTGAAAGCTGAACTCATGTAACCATCCAGTTTATTATAAAAGGAGATTGAGCTTCCCTGCGGGAAGCAGGTACTTCAGTAATCCATCAACTTATATTATGATATCCTAACAATAATACTGAAATGGATTTTCAAGAACAGCAAAAAGGAAACTTAATATGAATATTAAAAAAAAACAAATCAGGCTATTTTTTTCAGAATTACAAGAAAATTCTATGTAAAAAAATATAATAAAACTTGCTAAGGAATGGGTTTGCTTACAAAGAACGAATGACTGTTTTTCAGCCGATCTGCTCTAAAACAAAACATTTTAGAATGTAAAAATATTGTTCGGAGTTCCAGGATTTTAATGCTATCAATCCAAAAGAGCAAGGCAGTCTTCAGGAGCGATGAAAATTTATTGTTTAGAATCCTTAGAAGTGTCAGATACAGTACCTTTACAACTCTAGAAATGCAAATAACTAATTTATTCCATTTGCAGTCACTCGTCCTATTCAACAGCTGAAGTATAACTAATCGTTGGCTGACTTTTCAATAGTCAAAACAATACTTTGTTTTGGCGAGCACCACGCCCTATTTAGTCTGCTGGAATTTTTCTCAAGAATTCGTTTACATCAGAGACTGTGATATTAGTAGATTTCTTTTTAGAAGCATTGTGCCGAAATATTAAACCACGTGAGGGCGCTGGTGTGCGCACATCTGTATTAAAATTGTAAAGATCGTTAGTGTGTGTGTGTAACTTGTATCGTAGAATGTAAGCCGCATCGCGGCAATTCGTATCTAATTAAACATTACTATACCTAAATTATCTCATGGAACTTATTGTGTGTGTGTGTGTGGACTGTCTAACTAATTCGCCCGGATACACACTCCTTTCGTTTCAATATAACTATGAACATTGCTTCGTTTATAATTCGCTACATGGTGCATCGGCCGGGAAGGTCATTCGCTGCGTGATGGGGGGTGAGTACTTTCGTTTTGTCTAACTTTGAATTCGGTATTTGTCTAGTTAAGCTTATTTCTCATCATTTCTGATTTTGGTTTATTCGTAACTGTCGGTATTTGGAAGGTTGTTCTGGTATAGTTTTGTTTATTTGTATGCATATTGTTAAGCTGAATTTTGTTTGAAAGTTGTACTAAGTTGCATTCAGAATTGGTGTTGTCATTTGTATATTTGTTTGCAATTATAGTGTTTTGGTTTAAAATGGATGCAGCAAATAAGGCTATATTAGAAAGAACGAAAAAGACTCGATCTGTTTCGAGATCCCTTGTGACAAAACAAATTAATAAATTAGAATCCGAAATAAGCAATACAGCTGATAAAACAACAGTACATGAGATATATATGCAATTAATTTCTAAATTTGAAGAGCTGAGTACACTCGATAAGGAAATTGAGAATTTAATAAATATTGAGAGTCTAGAAGAAGAAATCGTAACTCGCGAAGAATATCGAGATAAATTTATAATTTGGAACATCCGTGCTGAACGTTATGTAGAATCAGTTTCGAACACTGCTATTCAAAATTCGGTGGAAAATCAACCACAAAACATAACACTTCCTTTAAATAGTACAGTTAGTTCTATTTTAACAAATCAACCGCGTTTACCTAAACTCACATTAGAATCTTTTCGGGAAAGATATCAGTAGTTTTCCCAGTTTTTGGGCTAGATTTAAATCCGCAGTACATGAAAATTCGAGTTTAAATGATGTGGACAAATTTTCCTATTTGAAATCGGTTGTCACATCTGATGCAGAATTGGCTATACGAGGCTTAACTCTAACATCGGAAAATTATGCAAAAGCAATTAAAATTTTAGAAAATCGGTTCGGACGTAAAGAACTTATTGTTGACTTTCATATGAATCGCTTGTTAAATCTGACCCCTGTCCGTAAATCGTTTGATGTTATTGTTAAGAAATTTATATGATAAGTTAGAAATTAATATAAGGGGACTTGAATCTCTTGAAATCTCTCCCGATTCCTATAGTTGTCTCTTGTTTCCGATAATTATGAAAAAGCTATTCCCCTGATTTAGCATTAGAATATGATAAAAACATAATGAAACACAATCACAAATCACTGATTTAATTGCATATTTGCGAAGCGAAGTAGAAAGTCGCGAACGCACTGAATTTCTAGTAAAACCGCATGACCTAGAATTGAAAAATAAAAATTCCTATTCCAATACTAAGTATTTCGAAAGAACGTCTCATAGCTATCCACAGTCAAATCGAAGGGTTCAAGGTCATTCTCGATTCCACCCATCTCATAAATCATTTTCCTCTGCAAATGAATTGCTGACGGCTGCATTTTCGAATCGCTTATTTTGTTTCGAGAATACTCATATGTCTGATTTGTGTGAGAATTTATGCGTTCAGAAAAAAAGGGCTAAATTAATTAAAGAAGGGAGATGTTTCATTTGTTGCAACACTGGTTGGTTTGTTCGTATTGTAAAGGTCGACATGCATGTGCTATTTGTTTTAAGTTAGAAAAATCTAAGCAAAATTCGCATTTGGATTTGGAGGAAAAGAATGTTGACGTTAAAACTACGTCTTCAAATTCTGTTTTTCATAACAGATGTGGAGTTTTATTGCAATGTGTGAAGGCCGAAATTATAGGTCGTTCTTCATCGGATAAGATATTTTGCCTTTTTGATAATGGAAGTGAGTAGTCGTTCATCAAAAAAAAATGTGTCTCGGAGGTTGGGGTTGAAAATATTGGGTTCGGAAAGGCTAAATATTTTTTCGTTCGGTTCTAAAACTCCTAAAAAACAAACTTGTAGTAAGGTCGAGGTTAGGCTAAGGAATGTATTAAGCGGAGAAGAGACTGTGATTGAGGGATTGGAAATTGAGGAAATTTCAAAGGCAACACTTAGCCTACCTAATCCAGATGCGTGGGCAGAAATGGAGTCGAAAGAGTTTAGGCTAACATTCAGTTGTAATGAATCTTCTGAGAATTGTGAAATTTCATTGTTAATAGGTTCCGATTTTTATTGGTCTTTAACACATCGGATAAAAAAAGATTAGATTCATCATTGGTTGCAGTCGAGACTAGGCTAGGATGGTCTCTTCAGGGAACGTGTGATGAGCGGAGTGATTGTACTTTGGTACATTTGTCTACAGTGAAGAGGAATCGATTTCGACTGAGCTAAGGAGATTTTGGAGATAGAAAGTTTAGAATACTTGACAAGGGTTCGGTGACTTTAGGTAATGGGGATGAAGAGATACTTAGTGAGTTTGATAAGTCAGTTAATTTCGTAGATGGTCGATATCGTGTAAATTTGCCATGGAAACCAGGTATGAGAGAGGTTTTACAAAATAATAAAACTGTCGCACGTAAGCGTTTTGAGGGGTTGGTTCGTAGGTTTAAATGTGATCACGAGTTGTTCTTGCTAGTATAAGGATGTAATTGATGACTATGTTAGGAAGGTATTGTTGAGCGTACTTCTTGTGATTCTTTATTGGATAGTCAGGGATTTTACCTACCCCATCATGCAGTGATACGTAGTGACAAAACCACAAGTCGTAGTCGTATTCGAATAGTATTTGATGGTTCAGCACATGAAGATGGACAGTCATCGTTAAACCAAAGTTTATATACAGAACCAAATTTGCATCCCAACATTTTAGAACTGCTTTTATGTTTTCGAAAAAGTCCTGTAGCATTTACAGCTGATGTAAAATCGGCTTTTCTTCAAATTGAATTAGATTTCCGTGATCGAGATTTTACACGTTTCTTCTGGACTGATAATTTGAATAACGAGCCATACGTTTTGAATTTCACGAGAGTTCTTTTTGGACTTCGAACTAGCCCATACCTTCTTGCAGCAACTTTAAAACATCATTTTAAGAAGTACAGAGAGCAATATCCTCATACATTTGAGTTGCTAAATAGTTCCATTTATGTTGATGACCTCATTTGTGGTCAGAATAATGTTCCAGACGCTCTACGTACTACTTTGGAGTGCTTGCAAATATTCAGTGACGCAGGCATGTTATTGCGCAAATGGCGAAGTAATTCGAAACAACTTAATTTGTTATGGCAGCAAGAAGGTGTCAAAACGGAATCTGAAACTAGTGCTATTGATCTTAGACCTCCAACTAAGGTTTTAGGGACTTGCTTGGGATCCAGAAACTGATTTAATTTATTTCTGATCCAAAGGATCTATTGAAGTTTATGTCACGTAGAGGAGAATCGAAAAGATTTATTCTGAGTGTGGTTGGTCGCATCTTCGACCTCATTGGAATTCTTGGCCCATTTGTTATCAAATTGAAATGTCTACTTCAGGAACTTTGGACTCTAGGAGTAGAATGGGACTCTGAACTTCCCCCAAAGCTACAACACAAGTGGCAGCAGTGGAGTAGCGAAGCTGAGGGCTTGACTGAGATAAAGATACCACGGTTCTATTTATGTAACATAGATCAAGAAATATCAAAGTGTGAAATACATTGTTTTTCAGACGCGAGTAAATCAGCTTATGGAACAATATTACACTTGCGATTTGTTACTTGTAATAACGAAATCGAAACTAGTTTCATTTGCTCAAAAAGTCGTGTGGCACCTTTGAAATTATTGACGCTTCCTTGTCTTGAACTGACAGCAGCCTTATTGTCAGCTAGGTTGGCCAAACAGGTGTCATCTTGGTGTCTCAAATTTGATGCTAATATATATTATTGGACCGATTCTCTCATTTCGTACTACTGGATACGTGGCGTATCTGCAACTTTGACTCAACTTCGGAAAAAATATTGGATACCTAAGGGTCGTCAGTTAGTGAAAACAATGATTCGAATCTGTCTCGTTTGTAAAAAATACAGTGCAAAACCAGCTGACCAGTTGAGTGGTCAGTTGCCCCGAGATAGAATCACCCAATCTCCTCCTTTCCAAATTGTAGGAATTGATTTTACAGGTGCAATACTTGTTAAGGACAATCAAGGGACTCACAAGTCTTATTTTCTTTGTTTACATGTGCAGTCACTCGTGCCGTACACTTAGAACTTGTGTCGGACATGTCCACAAAGTGTTTTTTACTTGCTTTACGGAGATTCCTCGCTCGTAGAGGTAATTGCAAGGTAATATACTCCGATAATGCACGTACATTTAAAGCATCTGAAAGGGAGCTAGCATATTTTGCGAACATCTTGAAAGACAGTGAATTTCAAAATTTTGTCGCAGATAAAGGTATTCACTGGAAGTTCATACTTGAACGTGCGCCTTGGTGGGGTGGATTTTACGAACGTCTTGTTAAAACTATAAAGGATCCTTTACGTAAAATACTTGGCAAGGCACTTCTAACATTTGAAGAACTTTCAACGATATTTTCAGAAGTTGAAGTCATCGTTAATCATCGACCACTGACATACGCGGAGAATGATCCAGGAGAGCCGGAACCGCTAACACCGGCCCACTTCCTCGTGTTAGGTTATGGTGACTCTAAATATCCTATACATTTCATCGAACTGATCGACGCCACTACGGCAAAGGAGTCGTACAAAGAAAAGAAAGACTTACCGAACTCTTCTTTTAAAACAACTTAGGAGACGCTGGAAAGAACAGTATTTGCTCCAGTTAAAAACAGCTAATCATTTTAAAACACCATCTGTTCATAAGAATTTAAAATTAAACGACGTAGTTCTTGTTGAAGGAAATGTAAAATCAAAATTGTTTGGGAACTTGAATAATCAAAGAAATATTTATTGGAAGAGACGATAACGTTAGATCTTGTCTTGTAAAACTTTTAAAGGTCTCTTCAAAAACCCATTCAATTGCTGTACCCTTTAGAAATTGTATAATTATACTTGTACTAATTTGTTTATATTTTTCAGATTAATGGTAGGAGATTACACATTATTAATTAATCTCTGTTAAATTTATTTTTTGTGAAATCTTGAGGTATGCATCCTAATATTTGTTCGTTTGTAAATTGAAGCTTTGTCATCTTTAAGTTTCATTATATTGTGTACTTTAATGTATATTTACTTCTTTCTTTCTAATATGTATAATTTAGATTTGATTAGTAGTATTGTATCAGTATTTTCTTTGTAAGAATTGTATTTGAATAATTGTTTGTATTAATTGTGGTTCGATATTTACTGGGTGAACATTCTGTTCACCGGTGGGGTGTGAGCCGAAATATTGACCACGCGAGGGCGCTGGTGTGCGCACATCTGTATTAAAATTGTAAAGATCGTTAGTGTGTGTGTGTAACTTGTAACGTAGAATGTAAGCCGCATCGCGGCAATTCGTATCTAATTAAACATTACTATACCTAAATTATCTCATGGAACTTATTGTGTGTGTGGACTGTCTAACTAATTCGCCCGGATACACACTCCTTTCGTTTCAATATAATTATGTACATTGCTTCGTTTATAATTCGCTACAAGCATCAATATATGTTCACCAAAAATGATGCCAACTTGGCTATGCTTCCACTGAATCGCCATTGTTACGTAACGAACGGAATTGCTTGCAAATATTGCGATTTTAACATAAAATAAATACAACAGAAAGTAATATTAACGAATTACACATTCAGAACTAATTATTTACACCATTTTTAGCGTTCAGTGCACAAAATTTGTAACAATATATATGTATGAAGTAACAGCAACAAATAACTTGCAAAAAGAATAATATAGCTATGCGAAGTAACAAAACAAAGTACGAAAGTGTGTTTTGCGTTAGGCGGGAAACAATTGAAAACAAATATCGCTGAGATCATAATGTCATATGAATTTAGTCCATTATACTATTTTACATTTTAAAACAAGTAATACACAAAAAAATTAAATCAATTCCTTATCAGGGTCAATAAAGAAAATTTTACTTTATTTACTTTTTACTAAGTATAAATTTGTATACATATATGACGGAATCACAATATTAAGTGGCAAAAAATTTTGTTCAATAGAGCGTTGCATAATAATTATGAAAATCACAATGTGGCTGGCACTAATAAAAAAAAGAATTTCTGAACCTAAAAGTATACAAAAAACACGAAGCTAAAAAAGAATTTGAAGAATAAACTTAAAATCCTAATACTGTAACTAAAACTATATATATAGTCACGAAACAAAAACTAAAAGACTAGAAAATATATTAAAAATAATATTTTACGTACTAAAAAGAATATTAAATAATACGTTTAGCTATTTCGAAGAGTTAGCTCACAACCTCAAGTGTAAAAACGATCGGCTGTTATTGTTTACTCTGACTGGATGACCCGCTAATTGAATTTCACTTGGAAAACGATCTGCTTTTCCAAAACTATTTTCCGAAAATGCTCCGATAAATTTCGCGAACTGCTTTAAAACGGATATTGGCTGTTTAGTGCTTTCCCTATTATTGGCAACGCCTCCAGGGGAGGTCCCGATTGGTTTGCAGGGAAGGAGCTTTTATTGCTTTTCGGTCTGTCTTGTTCTTCGAAACGGAGTTTCTCATTCACAGCTGTGGCCTAGGGCGAGGATTGTGAAATGGACATTTCTACACTTCACGGCCAACAGAGAGTTCACCCAATTTATTGCAAATATATATTTCATATATTTGGAAAACTTGCTCAATTTTCTGGATCTAAAACCAATTAGGTTTTAAGAAATTTTAATTTTCTGAGTTTTGATTTTAAATTCGGTTTTCATTTTAAAGCATTTTGCATTCTAGATTGAATTAATTAAAAATATTTTTAACACAATCCAATTTTTCATTGTGAAACGGCAATTAACTACAATTTTAGTTTTAAAATCATTTCTGTTTGCTCATGTTTTTAAGTTTTGAGTTTTCTCATTTACTTAATTAAGATTGATTTAAAGACCAATATATTTTTTTTTGACACATAGTTTATATAATTTAAAAAGCTCTTTACATTGTTTTCATTATTTTTTTCCTTTTTGAAAAATGCCATGACCAAAATGAACGCAGGCTACTGTGATAAATAATACTTGAAAGGATGGAATATGACTGAAAATGGTAAATCTAAAAAATTCAGCTTTTTCAGGTAATACAATACTAACCAGACTACAGAATACAAATGTTGCAGAATGAACTAAATATTTCCCTGATGTACCACAAACTACATTATAATAAAATATATTGTAGTTCTACATTGCAGTATTTGAAGTCATGCTACAAAAACTTAAACTTGCTTAACTACCACACGATGGGGAACTGAGAAAAAAATAGATATTGTTTTACAAACTTGGTGATTTCACGGATTACGTTTGTTATAAACTACTAATTTCTATATAAATATTTTGCATTTAAAACTCTTGTGAATATATAAGGTTCTGATAAAGTGAATAATTGATCAATTAATAGTTGTTATCAATGTTATGTCTTGAATATTTTGAATTAAAGATATTTCAGTCATATTTGTTTCAAGTAGAATTTTCATGTAGAGCATAAGGTGGATAGTAACAGATTGAAAATTAAAGCTTTACAGGCAATGGAATTTTTTTTTTATGCCTTTACAAATTTTAAATATGTTTTCTCAGATTTTTAATTTGAAGATGAGAGTGTTTTTCTAACCTAAGGCGTTTTCCTGTTCAAAATAGAGTCTTGAAATATTTTGTAAATGTCCCCTTACATATGTTCTATAAAAGTTCATATGGATTTAGGTCTGAGAGAGCTCTAGTTATTTTTTAAAAATATCTTAATGTTAATATTTAAAAAAAGTTGGGTTTTCAGGTTTAGCCATAAAAATAATTATTAAAATTCAACAAAGAGATATATTTTAAATTTTTACTTTTTTATTTCCAATAATCTAAGAAATATTAATCACTTACAATAATTAAATATTTTTAATAATTTAACATTTTAGAACAGTTTTAAAATTTCCAAAACTGTTCAATGCTTTAAAATTGTGAAATAATGGCTTCCAAACTAACCTATTATTTTCTAGAATCAATATAATAGTACAATTTGAATATAAAACAAAAATTAATTTTACCGTGACAAACTGTTTACGACTTCTACTCATATTGTAAAAGAATGAAAGATAAATATAAACATAGTGGCAGTAAAAACACATTCATATTTGGAACTGTTTAGCGTACTCGGATTAACTCAAGTGCACACACGTCAAGGGTTTATATTGCATTCTAAGTCAACACGGTGGCTACTGAGGAGCGACTACGTAATTTTGAACCGCGGTTAGTGACGAGGACGATACCTGAGCTGATAACTCCCTTCCAAACTTCCACATCACACCAACGATGAGGACTTTTCACCTCGACGTGTTTAATGCATCAGCTCCTCTTCAACGCTAAACTTTGTAGTACCAGGGCTCCGAACACTGGACACGAGTTCATAAACCACGACCATCAGGATACCTTGGCCGCAAAAGAAAATAGCAAGTTTGAAAGAAATGTAATAGAAGTATATTTGAAGAAATAACTTCAAAACTTAACGAAAAACTAAAATATCAAAATTTATTTTAGGAATAATATGAATATAACTCGTACACCTAAAACCACTTTACGCAGTATAATATTTTGAAATGAACGTTTTCCCCTTTTAGAGAAACTTACTACAAATTATGTCAAATTCCTTTCGTTTTGCTCTAAGGGGATCCGAGACAACGTAATTTTTGATACACAAAATTACTTATAGTTGAATCTAATACAATTCCCTACAAAATGAATGAAAACCCCTTTTTTATCATATAAATTGTGTTTGAATAGGAGATGGATTAGTTAATATGAACATTTTAAAACGTGTCTGCAATCTATGGACCTGTGGCGTGGTACAATTCTTAGTGGCACTCAGCACTATACAAAATTTGTCAATTCTTGAGTGGATGGAAGTTGATAATAGACCTTATTTGACAAACATCTTCTGAGTTATGGACATTTAAGAAACTACAAAATAATCTGAAAGATAATTCTAAGG
Source organism: Trichonephila clavipes (assembly GCA_019973935.1). Lineage (NCBI taxonomy): Eukaryota > Metazoa > Arthropoda > Arachnida > Araneae > Nephilidae > Trichonephila > Trichonephila clavipes. The sequence continues at coordinate 103,110 of BMAU01004018.1, forward strand.
ATAAATTTACAGCTATTTTGTAAATAATTGAGTGTTATTGCTAGGGGATTTAATTGTTGAAAAGAAAATTTCATGTACTCTGCTTTCTTCCACTTATGATTCGGCATATCAAAGTAAAAAATCTTTCCTAATATGAAAAATATTTCGACTCGCAAAGAAATTGTTTAACAAAACTGAATGCTCAGAATCGTGTCATGCATTATACCCCTGGTTTTGCGATGTGAAAGAAGAGTCGTGAAAGAGTTAATTCGCATTACAATTTTATTTAACTGTGATGGAGGGAATCATTTATATTTCACTTTGTCTATTTCTTATTTAAGTAAATATGTTGAAACATACATTTTTAATTTTTTTATCTTTGTTGTAGAAATAGTAACATTTTATATTGTTTATTTTTATGTTAATAAATGTATTTTTATTGATCAATAATTAATATAATATAAATTTAAATTATTTACCTCTATTCTTTAAATCTGCAAATATTACCGCATAAGAATCGAGAAGGATTTCAAAAATTTCCTACTATATGCACGCTGAATCATACTGACAGATTGAATTAAGTACATGTCTGCTTCCACACGGTGCCTCTGGATTTAAAATGTTGGGATCTGAAGATAACCATTATATTTTTAAAATTTTATAAATATACAAAAGAGAATATTTTTGTCAATACATGTTTTAAATGGAGTAAAGTTTACGAGAACGATATATAAAATTGCGTTAAAGTATTGGTACTCTATCAACCCGTACTTCTTATTATATATATATATATAAGAAGTACGTCGAGGAGTACCGTAATTATTGCCAACTCGTGACAATGGTGGAAATTAAGTTCACAATTCATTGTTAGATATATAAAATTATTATTGGCGCTGGATGTCACTGGAAATGGAATGTTGGAAACGTTCCTCCATCCCATATCGAGATTGTTGCTGAGTCCTTGTGTGGGTGGGGCCTGCCCAGAGAGAGAGTGTCCTTATTGGTGGTTCGAACGTTGCAAGTAGGCGTGGTTTTTGAGATCGATTTTCAATACGGTTTCGGCGGGAATGTCCAAATTTTGTCTATAAGGCTTTGCTGTGGTTGGTCGTAGCACTGCGAGTAGGCACTCAATTGACGCACTGAAGCATTCTGGAACAAATCAGAGGGGAGGTCTAGAGAACCAGTACTGAGTGGGTTTGCAAATTGAGTAAAGATTAAATAAAAAATAGAAAAATTTAAAAACAGATTTAAAATTTTCCAGCAAAGTGAAGTGGTCACTCGCCACCCGGCAAGTGACTAAAATAATTGTTGGGGGATTGCAGGAGTCTCCAGGGAGGATTCTCCCTGGGAGGTCTCTCTTGAGATCTGGCATTGGAATATAATTATTGAGCAATTTACGTTTTCGTTATCAATATTGGGTAAGTTATTAAAGAATGAAATAGCCAGTTTTTTGTATATAGCTTTTTAAAAGGAAGAATTTTAGTGATCTTCATAAATTTTAGAAATTCTGGTGTATCTATCTGCTCTAACTATATTTCTGATAATCGAGTTCTGACAACGCTCGAGCAATTTTAATATTAGAATCTGCTGCGTAACACCACTAAAGGTGAACCATAAGCCAGAATTGGGACGCAGAACGGCAGTGTAGAGAAGTAATCATTGTACAGGTATTCAATACTGAATTCCAGCTAATTAGGGGAAAAGGCTCTTGAGCCTCCGGAATTTATCTCGCGTTTGAATTATATGTTTGTTTCTCCATGTGAGTTTATTATCTAGAGTCATCCTAAGTATTTTGTGTTCTGAGACCATTGCAGTTGTGTGGAGTATAGAGTAGGAGGTGTTGGTTTCTGTTTTTCCTTGAGTGAAGAGTACTGCTATTGCTTTTATCAATATTAATTTTTGTTTTCCAAGTGGTCGAAAAGTTTCTAATAGTTTTAGGTGATTATTGAGTGCTAGTGTGATCGTTTTATTATTTTTATATGTTGCAAAGGGAGTGACAGTGTCATCAGCATAGATATTAGGTGGACGTTTGGGGGTGAGTAGGTATATCGTTAATGAAGATATTGAATAATAGTGGCCCTAGCAGGCTTCCTTGAGGGACTCCATAATTAATTTTAAAAGAATTTGAAAGTGTGTCATTAACACGAACCTGGAAGGACCTCAGCAACGAGGTGGTAGGGAATTAATCAAATGAATTAGAGCAGGAGGGAAGTTGTTAGAGATTGGTTTATAGATGAGTCCATTAACCTGATTTGATTTGATTTAATATTAACGTCGCACTGTTCAGCTACATCGAGGGCTTTGGCGACGGACCACGCAATTTTGAACCATGGTCAAGTGACGTGGACGACACCTGAGCTGGCACCCCTCTCCTAACTACCACACCACACCAACGGGAGGACGTTTCAGCTCCCGACAGATTTAACGCATCGCTGCCCTACACGGCAGGTCGTTGGTGAAGGTACTGGGATCGAACTGATCCACTTCGCCCAGACCCTGTCAAAAGCCTTTCTGAATGTCGAGAAAGACAGCTCCTATATAAAATTATTGTGTAAACGTGTTGTTTAAATACATTTTTCTTGCCACCATTTATTAGTTAATTTTTCATACAGACAAAATTGCACAGCAGTTCTGTTTTGAAAATTATTTTTTGTACGGTTACCATAACAACATATTTCACAAAAACAGAATATTGAATAATAGTAATTACTAAGATTTTATATGAATAAAATTGCTGTTTATAATCAGTAAATATCTTTCGAAAGAATAGTTTTTTCCGCATGTAGAGTTATACATCAATTTCATTTCGCGATGAATTATTTTTTGCCAAAAGAAAAATGTCCTACCCCATTGTTAGTTGCCTGAAGAGCTGAAAACAGTCCTCCTACCCTTAAGTTTAATTCATAATCTCGAAAAATACTGAAAGAAATTTTTACGGACGTGAATAATGCGTAATTATCCATCGAAATTTTTTATCAAGTTCAAAAATCAAAACATGAGATAAATTTTATTCCAGTTTCCCTCTTTATATTTTCACCGGCATACAATTAACATGAAAGGGTTAAATATGCATCAGATCGAAAAATTATCCTACTTGCGCTCTCTCAAAGCATGTGTCTACAAAAAAACTTGACTTTGCAGGGGGGACCCAAGTGTTCTCCGTTACGCCACTGGGTATATGGATTGCGCCAGCAGTCCGCTCACAAAAATAAAAAATTGAATAATAGTTATGGTTAAAATTTGATCTGAATAAAAACTGCTGTTTAAATTCAGAAAATCGCAATCGGTTTTTCCTCATGAAGCACTGGATTATTTTCTGTCAGAAGAAAAAATTATATGTTTTTCTGAATTGTTTTATGTCTTATTCAAAATCTCCAAAAGTAGTCAAAGAACTTTTAATGAACTGATGTCTTGTACAATTTTGTATCGAACATGTATACCATGTTAAATGTTCAAAAAAGCGAGACGTAAATTTTTTTCCATATATATAGCTTAACATCTCCTTCCTTGTATTCTCACCACCTTACAACTAGCATGGAATGGGTTAAAAAGGAAAAAAGCATTAGAAATAGAAATTTAAATTTTTTCCCATTGAAAGATATTTTGGTAGTTAGATGCTTAGACATCAGCGAGGAAATTCGGATTATCGAGTTACGACTACTGTAGTTGAGTTACTAGATTGAGCTATCACGATCATTCCCAATTCTCTATAGCACGTTTCACCTGTCTTTCTGTAGTTGCACTTGCCATCTGGCTACAGCACTTTTCAGTGCTATTTGTGTAGTACAGACCGCTATTCTTCGAATTAAGGATTTCCACAGGAAAAATCTTAATCCCTCCTTGGTTACTCTCACGGATTACTACTTGAATATGGCACTTGACCACCAATCGAAAATGGAATTGGAAACACAATCACCCTACTCTATCTCATCCACCGAAACTGTTCCCTTACCGTACGAGGAGCTTACCTCGATGAAGATATACATAAGGAGGCTGCAAATCATTTGCAGCGAAAAGGAAAAAAAGTGTCTTTCTACTAAGATTGGATCATGAACACAGCGAAGCTGACTGTCTCTACCAGCTAGCTTGAAATGAATTTCAGAATATTCAGAGCACACTCCAACAAGCGGTGATTGATTCCAAGTCTCCCACCCCCTGTACCAACCCAGGTTGCTCACATCAAATCTCGCCTAAAATTACCCCACTAGTACTCCTCCCCTTCTCCCCCTAGGAGAAGCAATCAACATAAACGTAAAGACGAGGATGATTTTAAATTTCCTCCGTTAAGAAAAACTGCAAGAAAAACTACCCTAGAGCAACCCACTGATTTAAATCTCGAAAATCAATTCTCTCTGCTTCCAAATGTCATAACTAAACAAGTTTCCGGTCAACTGACCCCACCAATTACAAACACCACACCTCCTGTCTCACCCAATCAACAGCCAAGACAAGGCAACAACGCTCTACCACTTCCAACAATGCTTAAAGTCACTAAACAGTTCCGCATTCAAATTGATACCATCAAAAAATATACCCACACTTAAGATTAAAAACTACTGGTGAATATACATAAAATTATACTCTAACTCAGTAGAACGAAACAGAATCGTAGCACAAACGATTAAAGGCATTGTCTACGAATTCTACGTCATTACTCCCAAAAACGGGCGACCAGTTAAAATCGTTATAAAAGGGTTCCCACAAAGCGCAGACCCCGATCACATTAAAGCTGACTACGAAGAAGTGGGATTTTTCTACTCGTTGGACGCCGAACGAAACAAAACTTACTAGTCTTTTTAATAACACTACCCCGCTGAATAGAAAACCTAAAAATATTTGATTTAAAAACGCTCGCTCACCTTAATATTACGATTGACTTTTTCCCCATTGCATTCTATGAAGTGAAGGTCTTGAAGTGATAGCAGGATTCGCGCGCGCGCGAGGATTTGCTTCGAGCGAGCTCCCACGTCTGGCATTACCGCATACTCTACTAGGTCGTACTTATAGCTATTTTTTAGAGCTGAGTCGACTTGCTGAACGGAAATCAAATCATACGTTGACAACCATGGAACTGAATAATGACCTCCCCACGGATATGGAGTATCAGAATGCTACTCTTCCAAAATCTGGAAACTCATCACCAGAACGGCCGACCGGACTAACCTCTTGTGCAAGGTTCGAGGTTACCAAGGTGGACATACGTCACTACACTCTCAATGTTCAAGGATCCGAAAACATGATAACGACTCTTCGCCAATCCAATGCCCAAGACGAGCACAATCCTTTTTTTGTAGAGATGATCAAACAGCACTCCACATATGAAGATCTTCTGGAAAAAGCGGTGAGTGAATTTAGCTCTCTACTCTACTTTGATACCCTTGGCTGCCCTGTACATGAAACCCCTACATCATCCTCAGTTAAATCGCAACCCAACTAAAAGAAAGGACGAGGATGGTTTCTCCTCTCCTTCCTCAGGAAACGTCTCCAAGAACAATATTAATTATATAGAAAAATTTAAAATTAATTTAGAAAACCGATTTAAAAATCTTCAACCTAAGGATACCAAAGCAGCAGGAACTTCTCACTCTAAAAACACCAGAAATACTACCCTTCAACCTAAAGCCAATAACCCCGCAATCAAAAATCTCCCACCACCAATTTTTCTTAAAATTACGGATACACACAGAAATCAAATGAAAACTCTCGACGATATTCACCCGGACCTTCGCAGTAAACTCACTGGAGAATACATTAATCTATACACGGATACGGACGAACAACGCAGAGAATTAATCCACAAATTAGACGAACAAATTCGAATATTTCGCCATTACACCTAAAGCAAAACGACCTATTAAAGTGGTAATCAAGGGTTTACCCCGAGATTCCAAACTCGAAGACATCCATAATGACTTAACTGAACTAGGATACACAGTCGATAAAGTTTCTCAACTTATCGGTCGAAAAACTAAACAATCACTCCCGATCTTTCTCGTCTCACTTCCTAGAAACATACACAACGCTAGGATTTTTGACTTAACAAAAGTGAGCTACATGAACGTTACTGTGGACGGTTACGATGGCAAAGAGATTACACAATGCTATTCCTGTAACCGATTCCACCACACAGCTGAAAACTGCCACATCACGCCAAGGTGCCTTAAATGCGGGGAAGCGTACCAAACGCGTGACTGTCAAATACAAAGAGTTGAAAAAAGATATTGTATCAACTGCGAAACATACGGACACATGGCAAACTACTCAGGTTGCTCCAAATTCCCTAAACCACGTAAAGGCACTCCAGTTAACAACAACACATACAAAAAAACTGTCAACAGCATAGTTAGACCAGGAATTTCGTACTCACAAGCCGCAAGTTCTTCTAACTCCAAAAACACACAACAAATGACACCACATGATAAGGAAACTCCTGCTGCTTCGGTAACAAACCAGGCCAATCAATCTAGTTTGCTCACCTCCCCCCTACTATTAATAACAATAACAACGAAACGTTTGACCTCAACTTCATTACCCAGACACTTCAACAAACAATTCTAGCCCTTTCCATGCTTACTCAACATCAGTAATTTAACAAGTCTCCCCCCACCATCCCAGCCTAAAAAATCAAAGAAATCACTACGCAGAAAAGAATTATACGCCCTGTTTGAGGCACTTAAAGAAGATGAAGATGATTAGTCGCTCATTGATTAGCCTGAGATTGTGTTCATGGAATGCAAACGGCTTACTTAGTAAAATAACTGAATTTAAACTTTTTGTAGAGAGGTACTCTCCCGACATTATTCTAGTGCAAGAAATGAAATTGAGACCAACACATAACATTAGAATCGCAAACTACACATGTTATAGAAACGATCGTGATACGGAAGGACATGCTCATGGTGGCACACTAATCTAAAGTAAAAATTCCATAAATCACTTCAACCCACTAATACCCCAAATTCAGTACTCTGAAGCTACCATTGTAACAATTAATCCTCCAAATTTCAACCCTCTTACAATCATTAGTATCTACATTCCCCCTAGCTCTGATAATAGACTTTTTACACTCGACTTAGAAAATCTAATTTAGATCAACAGTACTAGTGTGATTTGTGGCGATTTTAACGCCACAAACAGTGCTTGGAACTGCTCCCATAATTCCACTCGTGGAAATCAACTTAAAAATTTTACAGACATTCTAGATAATGAAATTGCTTTCCCCGACCAGATTCGGGCATAACTCCTCTAATACACTTGATTTTGCGCTCATAAACAATTTTCAATACCCATACACTAAAACATTCTCAACTATACATTGCAAAAGGTATTTTTTTCGTTGTAAATGAGGAGTTTTGGGTTCTTAGTATTTATCTTATTATTTCCCCAATGATCCCATGTCTAAATTATTTGACGGCACGTCTATACCTCATCAAACATTTTTTAAGAAAAAAATGGCACGCTGTTCAATAAAGGTTCGCCACCCCTGATATATGAGAAATGACGACATCCGGAAAGACATTAAAATCAGTAGTTTTAAATCTCACATCCAAAACATTGCTAGAAATTTATTAAACTCATTGCAAAACACGAATAGCGTCAATATGATTAATCTTTCTAACTATAATCCCAATGATCTTACTATTACAATGATTGAGAAAAATTCTACAATCCACCATAACATTAGTTTTAAGTGCAATTTTTATTGCGCACCCACTGCTAAATTTAATGTTTTCTCTTTTTCATTTATCTCTGCCGTATTCTTCACTTCTGGACTGAACGGAGATTAGAATTTTTGGGTGCCAACGCCGAAGGCGTTTATACCCAGTGTGAGAAGAAAAGAAACCCACGAGAGAATATAAATAAAAATCAACAACCCTTCCGAAAGAGAGGGGGTGGTGGTAATGAACGAAAATGACAAGCGAATGGATCGCCAAAAACTAGCGGGGTGACAAAGCGACCCAAAATCTAGTTAGCGCCGAAGCGGATCGAATGGAGGAAAAACCAGGAAGGAGTCGATCGCCAAAAGGGACCATGGAATAGTGGGGGAGATGCCAGCAACACTGACCTTGTTTGGAATAGCAATAGAGCATTTGATGGTGTTTATGTATGTGTGAACTTAAATGTTTAAATGTTGAGTTACGGCGGTTTGAGTGGAATCTGCCATTTTACTGTGGCGTATGCATAGTTTAATTTAGAATGAGGTTACGTAAATAATGTCTGTGCTCTGATAGTTGGGTTTTTGTGATTTTTTATTGACCTGAAAACATTCCTAGCTAACTTCGTGATGAAACTAGATATCTCTCTCTCTCGGCTCTATATGTAGATCGTTGTGTAACACATAATTTCTAACGTACCAAGGTGCGTTAGTAATGAGACATAGAATTTTGTCTTCTATAACTTGAATTTTTTTCATGTGTGTGGCAGCTGCCGCACCCCAAACAGATGAAGCGTACGTGATTATTGGACGTAAAACTTGCTTGTATAAGATTACTTTGTTTTCAAGGGATAGTGGAGACTTCCTCTCAATAAGGGAGACAGCTAAGTGAATTCTACCCCAGAATTTTTCTACGAGATAGTCAATATGCTAGGTACCTATGCATGTGTAGACCCAGATTACAAACTACCGAAACCCACTGAATGTTGTCATCAAAAAGTGTGAGCTGGAAAGGGGGCCAGTGACACCCCATTTCCTAAATATAATTGCTTGAGATTTATCAACATTAATTGCAATTATCCATTGTATGAGCCAATCTTGTAACGTATCAAGGAAGTTTTGCATGTTTTTAAGAGTGTATTTGAGCTGGGTACCTTGCGAAAGCATGGCGAAATCATCCGCGAACAGGCAAGTACTGACGGTGGGGTGTTCTGGAAAGTCACGTGTGCATATGTTGTATAAACAAGACAACAGGAAACTACCCTGTGGGGTTCCACTTTGAATTTGACCATTATTAGAAAAATTGTTATTTACACGAACCCTGAAGGTTCTATTGTGTAAGTAATTGTGAATAATTTTAATTAGATATCCAGGGAATTTGAGTTTAGTAAGTTTGTAAGTGAGATTATCAAGCCACATATTATCGAATGCTCTCTTAACATCTAAGAAAGCACTGATAGTATAGAACTTGCTTGCGAAACCTTCATTAATTATATTTGTAACACGTATAAGTTGGTGTAGCGTTGAATGGCACTCCCGGAACCCGCATTGTTCCAGCGGAATGCAACCTATGACTTTGCAGTGCGATTGAATTCTTTTTAAATTAATTCTTTCTAAAACCTTAGCAGTGGTACTTAATAAGAAAATTGGCCTATAATTTTGTTAAATTTTTTTCTTAGATATTTGAGCAGCCAATGAGAGTCAATTTCATCTCCTGCCAAAATCCAATCAGAGAGCGAGCAGTCAGCTTTTAACCATGCAACACTGTAAAAAAAGGGACTACCCTGCTAAGTGTGCCAATTGTGATGGTTCCCATCCGGCTAACTATCTAGGGTGTCCAAAAAATCCAAAAAATTTCAAGCCTCCCCCAAAGAAAATGTGGGAAGAGCGAGCGAAAGTTTTTGAGGCCCAAAAAAATTACCCCTCCCCTCCCAAAAAATGAGAATAAAAATGTTATCTTTGCCTCTCCTACTGACACAAAGGCCATACTTGACCAAATGTACATAAGTACACACCAAATGCACCAATTTGGTGCTATGTTCCAGTCCGTCATGTCATCTCTTGAAAATAAAATTTAATTCGCCTAACCCCAACAATTCCTCTCTTCGCGTTCTGAGCTGGAACGCAAATCGCATTAAGAATAGATTAGGAGATCTTAGGGAGTTCTTAAGTGATGAAGACCCATACATAATAGGAATTCAGGAAACCCACCTGGGTCCCGCTATTTCGATCAAAATCCCTAATTACGTTTGTCACCGAAGTGACCGCTCAACCCATCGGGGTGTGTGTGGGGGGCAGCCATCTTTGTTAAAAACTCGCTCAGACACCATGTAGTCTCATTCACTTCCAACACCTTTGAAAACACTACCATTAAACTAGATTTAGGTAACTACACTTTCATCACATTGTCTTGCATCTACAAGCCTCCTGATAAATATATTAACACAATGGAGCTTGACGCTATCCTCAGTTGCAGTCACAAAGCCCTTCTCTTCGGAGATTTTAATGCTAAACACCCTTGTTGGAACCCAGGGAGGCCCAACAACAGTGGCAATACTCTTTACAATTGGGCTTCCACCCACGCCCTTGAAATCATTGCACCCACTGCTCCCACACATTTTTCGCCCCGTGGTGCCAGTACTATTATTGATATTGCTTTTTCTAACAATATTACTTTGCATGACGTTAACTCTGTTAATGCTCTTAGTAGTGACCATAACCCTGTTATCATTGACTTGTCTTTAAATAACTCTCTTCCTAAAATTCTGCAAACTATTAAAACCACTAATTGGATTAAATTCCAAGATATTGTTTTTAATACTCTTCCTGGTAACCCGTTAATAGATCCTGATAGTATTGATACTGCAGTTAGCAATTTAACTGGCATTATCACTAGTGCGATTTCCGCTTCCACTGTCACTAAACCAATTTCTACTCCACACCTTAGACTTCCACACCACATCAGGGAGCTAATCAAAATTAAAAATATTCGTAAGCAATGACAACTCCCCAGAAATCCTATCCTCAAAAGAGAAGTAAACTCCCTGAATAGGCAAATTAAAAACAACATTTTAATTCACAACAACTCTTGGCCTAATTTCCTTTCATCTTTATACCCAGAAGACAACTCAATATACAAAATCCATCGAAAGCTAACAAAAAAAGTTATAAAAATTCCGTCGCTGTCTAGCCACAAACGATATTTACTCGGGTGATGAAAAGGCCGAAGAATTCAAAAATACACTTGAGAAAACACTCCAAGAAAATTCAGAACCATACAATGACCAAGTCATTGAATTAGTTGTGTCAGAGGTGGATAACTTCCTCGCTAGTTCCAACATCTCAATTCCTCCTCTCACCAGCCCGGCGGAAATACAAAACATTATAAAAAATTGAAAATTAAATTTTGATCTCTCGAACAAGGAATTTCCACACGCTGGGTCCCCTCAGGGGTCCTGTCTGTCTCCCTACTTGTATAACATATATACATATGATTTCCCCCATTATCCCAGTGTTAGTATCTGCTTATTTGCAGATGATGCTGCGGTCCTCACTCTCAAGGAGTGGATCTCAAAGTGACTCGAAATGCATTACAACACTACTTAAACACCCTAGAATCTTGGCTCACTGACTGGAGGATAGCAATAAATGTAGACAAAACACAAGCAATCATTTTTAGAAAACACGGGCGCTCTAAAATCACAAATACACTATCTTTATTTGAGAAGATATTGAGTGGGTCAACGTGGTGCGTTATTTGGGCCTGTTCCTCGATACGTCGCTCACATATAGGCAACATATCAATCCTATTAGTGATAAATTCTGGACTAAAATCCATCTCAGCTTTGCGTTGATTAGAAGGTCTACTTTATCGGTAAATAACAAAGTTCTTCTCTTCAAACAAGTACGTCGCCCAATTATCACGTATGCAGCCATAGTGTGGGGCGCCAAAGCACCTACCACTCTTAAAAAATTCAAATCATCCAAAATAAAATATTAAGAATTATTACAAATGCGTCTTGGAATGTTAGAAACAAAGTAATTCACAATGACTTAAAAATTGAACCTATTGGGGATTATATCACTAAGCTTTCCAGAAATGATTTTCAACAATTGAAAATCACCCAAATCCTTTAATCAGAGCTCAAACGCGCTTCACATACGCTAATAGTAAACAAAAATAAGCTTATAAGACGACAAAGTGGAAACACTGTCTCAAGCCACCATAGCTAGCTCATTCCTCCTCTACTCTAGTTCATTAATTCATTCATGCACTCAGAATAAATAGCTTCTAGCACTGTTTTCTTCTTTTTTTCCTTTCACGTTTTTTTCCCCTCTTCTCTCCCGTTCGCGTTTTGTTTTACTTCTTTCGGGCTCCCACCGACGACCTCGCTTTTCGATCGCTCCGGTTGTTCTGACCAATTCTTCTTCAGCCGGTCTTTGGCCACGCTTTCCGGCTCCTCTGATTGGTTCACCTCCTTTACCTCCCGCCCTTCCCTGTAGTACGGGACTCCTCTCATTGGTCTTCGAAACACTTGCTTCCATTTACACTGAGTAAAAAGCAATTTTGCTCGCTGACGCTCGCAAATGTATCTTATTGCCCTTATTGCCTAAGATCATGGAACTTTTCAGAACGATTGGCTTGACGAATCAGAAGCTTTCTACTCCCCAGCATGAAAATTTCCCAGTTGCCCCTCATCTACACTCATGTCCATAAATTAAGGATAATAAAGTTCAGGCAAAGAAAGAGACAGAAGCAAATTAAATTTGACTTATTTGTAAAGTCTATTTATTAAACAAAAGGTAAAGAGCAAAAAAGATGCTATATGTTTGACATAATTAATAAAAATTGCGATTTTTACTCCCTGGAGCAAACTTAAAAAAAGAACCTATTTATAAAAAACAGTATAACATGGTTAGTATGATGGTTAATACGGAGTATGTCTCCCGGACGATGCAATACAGGCCTTACAACGCCTAGGCATGCTGAGTATCAAATTATCAATCTGATCTTGGGGAATATTACACCACTCATCAAGCAATGCCCTCCGAAGTTCCGGTATACAGGTGAGAGGAGATTGACGGGCTGCAATTCGTAGAGTCCGGTGAGTATGCTGGCCAATCCATACGGGTGATATCCTCCGATTGAAGGCATTCGTCTACAATGTTTGCACGGTGAGGACGGGCGTTGTCATCCATAAACAGAAATTCAGCACCCATGGCGCCCCCAAACAAACGTACATGTTGTTCCAGAATGACATACCGACAGATGTGGCCTGTCATCGTTACACTCTGAACATGCAGGACCGCAAAATCCGGCGTATAACTCGCAACGCCGATTAACACGCACCCCTACTTTCCAACTGCAATTTTTCCTTTTTAGGTCTATTCACCGTGTAACGCGCACCCCTTTTTTAAGAAGAGACCTGGAATGTATGCGAGTAGTAATGCTCTTATATTTTAAAATCATCGGTTCGAGATATTATTCAAAGTTTTACAAAATATAGCATGCCTGTAAAACCCTTTAAGTTAAGAAGAAATGACATGTCTTTTAAATAAATTCTATTTCGATCTATATAGAGTTCCATTTTTATCCTATACTCATCTCTTTTTTTTGAAGCTCTCATTTTTATACCCAGCGTATAACGCGCCATCATAAATGTTGAAATGTTACGTTAAAAGTGCGCGTTCTACGCCGTATTTTACGGTAGGTCATTTTAGCGAACGCACGCTCCGTTTCGTAACTAGTAATAGGGAACGTTAGAAAAATGTTTAAAATGGTTTAGAAAAATATCAATAAGTTTCTATCCAAAAATTAAATTGAACGTATCACTTAGCGCGTACTCTTTCCAGGTCGACGTTCTCGTTTCTTTGACCTTGCAAATGCATCAAAATTTTTAATTTCTTACTATCTTGCTATACGTACTGGACTTATATTTAAAGTCAAGGATTAGCTTCCACACAATACGATAACACTGACTGTGCTTAATAAATGTGGCGCTACTGCATACCTTCTGACACTCACCTCACACGTAATCCAGCTGGTTTCGGAAGGAGACGAAGAGCTATGACTCTGACAGACCGGGGAGAGAGAAACACGACGACGACAAAAGAAATTCTTTTCAGCCATTTAGGCAACGACGAGCGTTAAATATTTTACTTTAATACTTGTTATCAATTTTCTTCATTATTTATTGTTAAAATAAACAGTTTATCCACGTCAAATATTAGTTATTGTTTCGTCAATATTTGTGTGGACTGTAAAACTGGTTAAAGAATAAAAAATCAGTCTTTTTCGCAACGCTAAGCCTACTTTTATTCGTGCACCCGCTTTTGTTGGGGTACAGCTAGACAATGTCTACTTTTACAAAAACTTTTACAGATGGCGCTACAGTGCGCTGATGACGTAACATTCCGCCCGGCGTTGAAATATACAATATTTCAAAAAATATATTAAAAAATGCAATTTGCTATATACAGTTTACAAATGCCTAAATGAATTAAATACAAATAAATTCAACATTCTAAAATAAGAAAAAAAAAATACAATATTCAAAAAATAGAAAAATACAATATTCTAAGAATATAATATACTTCACATTACAATTTAATTTATATTATTATTTTCTATTGGTAAGATACATATTTTTGAGATAGAACGTGTGAGAACCCCCGTGGCAGTTTTTAGTTTAACGACTCTGACCTTACCGTCAGTTCCATAAATAACCTCCAAGATTCTTGCCATTGTCCATTTGCAGGAGGCAAATCATTTTCCTTTAAAAGCACTAAACACCCTACGGCAACATTATTTTCTCGAACTGCCACTTGTTTCTCTGCTGTAAATGATTAAGATAATCATTTTCCAGCGTTTCCAAATAGTTTGTACACACTTTGTTGTATACTGCCACCTAGATAGTCTATTATCTGAAATATCTAAAATTGCGGGCTCAGGTATTGCACTGATAGGTCGACCAATTATAAAGTGTCCAGGAGTTAAAACTTCATATTAATTGATATTATCTGACAATGGTACTAATGGACGTGAATTAAGTATACCTTCAATTTGAATTATTATTGTCTCGAATTCTTCGAAAGTTATTTTACTATTAACTAAAGTTCTATAGAGATGGTGTTTGAATGATTTTACCCCTGCCTCCCACAAACCCCGAAATTAGGAGAACGTGAGGTGGGATAAATTTCCACTGGATAGCTTCTGAGCAAAATAATTTGCTAATGTCTCGTTTTTGTTACAAATTAATTTTATGAAACGATTTAATTCTGCAGCTGCGCCTTTAAAATTAGTTGAGTTATCGGACATTAATGTAGAAATGCGGCCTTTACGGGCACATAGCCTCTTCAAGGCTGCAATAAATGCCTCAGTTGTTAAATCAGTCACTGCCTCTAAATGAATAGCCTTTGTAGCCAAGCATACAAAAATCGCAACATAAACTTTTGAAAATATCCCCTTTCTCTGATTTTTAAATTTTATTTGAAAAGGTCCGCAAAAGTCCACCCCAGAGTTTAAAAATGGTGCACTTGGAGTTACTCTCTCTGATGGTAAATTTCCCATTAATTGATCTACCCCAGTAGGCTTCTGTCTAAAGCATGCAATGCAATCATGAACTGTTTTTCGTGCAATACCCTTGCCATTAATGGGCCAAAACTGCATTCTAATTTGATGTACTAAACCCTGAGCACCAATATGAAAAAAACTTCTTATGCATATGCTCAAAAAGTAATTTAGTAAATTTATGTTTACTAGGTATAATTATTTGATGTTTTGCTTCAAATGGTAAATCAGCATTACAAAGCCTTCCACCAACTCTGAGTAAAGAATTCTCATCTAAGAAAGGATCTAAAGCCTTTAACTTACTTGTTTTGAAACACCTTTACCTTTTTTCAAGGCATCGATTTCTGCTTTAAACTCACTTAATTGTGCTATTTTAGCTAAAAATTCCGTACTCCTCTTTACTTCATCTGCAGTTAGATATTTCTCCTTATTACAAGACTCCTTAGCTTTGATGTTATTAATGAACCTAAAAATAAAGCTAAAAAATTCTAATTAATTTTATGAAATTATTTGTAACATTAAAGAGTTCATCATAAAAATTTTGAAGAACACTCAGTCATTGAAAGAGTCACAGCACATTTTAGTTCATCTCTGTAGGAAGGATCAGGGAAAAGTTGATTGTCCTCGTATTCATCAGTTTGTAAATCTGGACCCGAGAACCACATTTCGTTCTTTAAAAGTTCATCCACATTGCAGCCTCTAGAAATTAAGTCGGCAGGATTGTTCTTGGAGCTAACATGTTTCCAATGATAGTCCTTTGAAAGTGCTTGAATCTCCGCCACCCTGTTGCTGACAAATGTTTGAGTTTATGAGGTTCAGTCTTTATCCACGCTAAAGCAATCGTTGAGTCCGTCCACATCCAAATTTTATTAATAGGTAATTGTAGAATTGGCACAACCTTTTTTGACTAATCTCGATAGTAGTAAAGCTGCAGACAGTTCTAACCTCGGTATGGTGAGTGTTTTCAAGGGAGCCACTCTGGACTTGCTGCATAATAATCTAGTTTGAGATTGTCCAGATTCGTTGAAACATTTTATGTAGACAACAGCAGCATAGGCACGTTCTGATGCATCGGAAAAGCCATGTATTTCAATCCGTATTGTTGCAGGAAGTAGAATGCACCGGGATTTTGAAGTTATTTACTTTCGCTAATTTTTGGTAAGTTCATCCACTCTTCCATTGCATCTGGTGGTAGCTGTTCACTCCAATCTAATTTTATTTTCCAAAGTTCTTGAATGAATATCTTAGCCTTTGTAACAATGAGTCCTATCAGGCCCAAAGGGTCATAGAGCCTTGCAATTTCTGAAAGCACGTCTCTTTTTTGAGGAAGTTGACTTTGTCACTAATCTTTACTTTGTATGTGAGACAATCCACCTTTGGATCCCATAGCATACCTAATGTTTTCACTGGAGCATCCTGAAATTCCTTATCAAACACATAGGAAAGATGCAGATAAACCTTTCAACAGTTCTGGGCTATTTGACACCCATTTGTGTAGCTCAAAACCCCCTCTCTGTAATAGTTGAGATAATCTGGTTTGGAGTTTTTAGCACCCTCTAATGTAGACTCTCCAGAAAGAATATCATCCATATAACTATCATTACAAATCACATCTGCTGCGTCAGGAAATTCCGCTTTTTCTTCATCTGCTAAGGCCCTTAAGGTCCTGGTAGCTAAAAATGGTGCAGAAACTGTCCCATAAGTTACGGTCGCTAGCTTGTAAGTCTTGACTGGAGCATCTGCACTAGTCTTCCACATAATTCGTTGTAAATCCCTTTGATTAGGATCAACAAGTATCTGCCTGTACATTTTTTTAATATCTGCACTAAACGCGTACTCGTGTTTTCTAAATCTACTGACTATGGAAAAGAGATCTTGTTGTATAATTCCTCCGTTTAGTAAAATGGAGTTTAGAGAAAAAACCACTTGTTGTTTTTGCACTTGCATCGAAGGCAACTCTCAATGGAGTGGATGTCTTCTCTGGTTTGTATACAGAATGATGAGGAATGTAATAGTTAATCTTATCTAATGTTTCATTTTTTAATCTCCTCATATGGCCTAAAAGTTCATATTCATTCATAAATTCTTTATACAAAGTTCCCATTGTATTGTTTTTGTTTAATTTTTCCCAAATACCATTTAGTCGTTTGATCGCATTCTCTTTGGAATATCTAATAATGTTTCTGCATTTTCCTTTATGGGTAACCGAACTATAAATCTTCCCGTTTTATCTCTTTTATAGGTACTAACAAAATGTTCCTCACAATAAATTTCCTCTTCACTTTTTGTTATTTCCTTAGAATCATATGGAAGTGATTCCAGTTCAAAGAATTTCTTTACTGTTATATCTAAGCTTGGTTCACTTATTAAACAACAATTGGCTTGTTGTTGTGACTGAGGAAGGGTACCTGTGACTAAGTAGCCAAATTTTGTATTTTGTAAAATTACATTTCCCTCCTGCAAATAATATTGTTCTGGATTTAAAATTTCAAAAAATAGTTCACTTCCTATCAATATATCTATTTGACCTGGTATATGGAAATTAGAATCAGCCAGCTCAATTGAAGCTGGAATATTTAAATCCGATATATTTAATTTCGATACAGGAATCGCATCGGTAATTTTAGGTAAAAGTGAAAATTGTACATTGCGTGCAAAAGTATAATCCCGATTTGAAACTTCAATATTAGCTGAATATTTCGATGATTGCGTAATTCCGTAAATGCCTGTTATAGATTGGTTTGCAGACTTAAATTTAAATCCCAACTTTCTTGCTATGTCTTCTCTCATAACGCATATCGTAGACGCATTATCTAATAATCCTCTTAACTTAATTCTATATCCATCAGCACTTTTAACGAAAATCATGAATGTATTCAATAAAACACATTTATTTCCATAAGTCAAAACCGCCACTTCTGGCTGACCTTCAAACCGAGTAGTATTCGAAATGGTCTCTATCCCCCTTTCTCCTACAGTTAGATTTTTAACTGCAGAGCAAAGTTCAGCAGAATCGTGAAGCAATGAATTATGTAATCCCTTGCAACCACTAACTGTGCATTTATATTTAGACATGCAGGCACCATAATGAAGTCTGAGGCAATTTATACAAAGTTTGTTATTGGTAACAAATTTCTTTCTGCACTCCACAGACATATTTTGAAATGCAATACATTTATAAAGAGGATGAGAATTTCGACAGAGAATACAAGGTTTAACAGTTATTTTTTACTATTAACTACCAGCGATTTGGCTTTAGTTGACATTGCAGTATTTTTATGGATCATTTTAGTACTAGGAATGCGAGTAATGTTTTCTAACACAGCACTTCTCTTTTCTAAAAATTTCATAATAGAATCAAATGTTGGAACTTCTGCTGTTTTCAACGAAAGTTCGAATTGTTTTCTAGATTCTTTGTCAATTTTTTGAAGAATTATATTTATTAAAATTATATCTGATAGATCATTCTGCTCATATTTCAAAACTTTAAGTGCTCTAATGTTTCTATTGATACAATCCATTAAAGCGCGCAGTTCTTTGGCTGATTCGCTATAAATTTTTCATAATTAATTATCTCAAGGACATGTGAATCTATCAACTGCCGTTTGTTTTCATAACGATCTTCTAATGCTTTAAAGAGAGAATCGAAACTATCGCTAGGCGACTCTAAGAGCTTTGCTTCTCCTTTTAGAGATGCTCGAAGATAGTATAGTTTTTACGAATCATTCAATTGCTCATTATTACTTATTAAATTAATAAATTGATTTTTAAAATTAGAAAATTCTGCTATTACACCAGAAAATTCTGGCAATGGAATTTGAGGTAAGCGGATACTATTTTTACCATTGTCATTTAAATTAATGTTTACGTTTTCAGAATTTTTCAAAGAATACATTAAAAGTTTGAGACCTACCTCTGTTGTCTCGATCCGTTGATTTATATCTTCAATGTCCAGCTGAATGATTTCCAAGCTTTCGAAAATTTCTATTTCACAATAATCCTCAGCTATTTTATCTAGATTTATCTGTAATTGCTCAATTTTTTTGAGTTTAATTTCGATTTCAGTGACACTAGTATCCTTTGACACTGTCTTCTCCGAGGTAAAAGCCTCTAACCTAGTTAAAGTACCTTTGATTGAATCTTTTAAACGATTCAATTTCTCTTCAGTAGTTACGTTGGAGTTATTTTTATTTTTCGATTTTTTATCCATTTTCTGTGGCTTCGTAGGACCAATGTTTCGTCAATATTTGTCTAGCTGTACCCCAACAAAAGCGGGTGCACGAATAAAGTAGGCTTAGCGTTGCGAAAAAGACTGATTTTTTATTCTTTAACCAGTTTTACAGTCCACACAAATATTGACGAAACAGTTATCTTTCAGAACAATTCACAACCACATAACATTTGGGGGCTTGGCCTCAAATTAAGTTAAGATATTTAATAACCCCAAGAAAAATAATAAAATTTTTCAAGAACTTAGGAGACGACAAAATCAGGAAAACGTTTAGACCATCAAGCTGCAACTACGGAATCATCATATCGGGTATGGCCAATGCTTCAGCTGTGCAACTTCTCCATAAAGTTGTGCACGACGATTCTTGCAACAAATCCTCCAGAAATACAGTAAAAAAAACTCTTGGTTTTTCCGCAACATTATGATTTAGAGACACGAGAGGAAAATATTTTAAAAAACTTTACAAAAGCGGAGCTGATTACGGAATGATTGGGAATGAACTGCTCGGGAAACGCGAAAGAATTAATCAAGAGAATTTTCGAAAATCTCTTAGACCTTGCAACACTAAAAATTTTTTTTACAGAAAACTTAACTGATGATGAAGAGACAGATCCTACGCCTTTTGCGCGGAAATCTGTTAGAAACTGGAATAAACAAACACCCACCACGAAAGTGGACCCTCTTTATCTTTAAACGAACTCGTGGATTTTTTGTCTAACTCTCCCTTTCTCCAAAAGGAGGAAACTCAAAACCACAGAATGGATGCTGACAATTCCCTTTTGCTAAGGGAACTTCTCTTGACGATGCGCCCCTTTACGGCAAGGGATTATTACAGTGCAAAAGCCTTTTCCCGCGATTTGGAGGGAAAATTATGTTATCCCACACGTATCAGCATTGCAAAATTATATTTTTATAAAACGTTTGCTCTAGGGTCCAGCAAAGACTTTTGTTCAAACTCTCTGAAAGCTGCATTAATTGAAGAATTTCCGGATTTATGTAGTTCTTACGCTGTTCATAAGGAAATACAGAAACGCCCTGCAGAATCTTTCTTTGAATAGTTTTTGGCCGTGCGAGAAATTGTTTCAAAAGCACATATTCTTATCTTCTATAACAGTATCACTGAACACTGTATTTTTGGAATCCCTGATTCTAAACATAACAAATTGAAATCAAACATAACCAATTGATTGTTTATTTTTATTTTTTACTCTTTTTAATAATATTTGACTTGTGTTGTGATATTAAAGAAAAAAAATTAATTTAACTTATTAAAGAGAAGTCTAACATTTCAGATGTAAAATAAATTACTGTTGCATTATCATTTATAATATTTTTTTGGTGACAATCACTTACAATTTCCAATTTTTAGAGTAATAAAAATAGAATTTTAATTAATATATTTTTCTCTTTTCAGAACATTAGTTAATCTTCTGTAGTAATTTATTTTACGTTAACCTTGTGTGCATTTATCTGTCTTTATAAAGGGTCATTAATAATGTATTTATAATAGTTGATTTAAATAAATAAAAAAAAGAATGCCTTTGAATTTTTGCAAATGGGTAACTGTAAAAAATAACCTGGTTATATGCATAAATTTAAAGTCTCAATTGTAATAATATTGTAACAAAGTAAAGATTTCTTAACTGAATAAACTCTTATCTTATTTGCTATCACTTCCCCATTAAAATAGTTGTCATAATAAAGTTCATTCATGTTTAATTCTAAATATTGCAAGTGATTTACAAACAAAAACTTTAATATATTTTTTCAGAAGTTGATT
Source organism: Trichonephila clavipes (assembly GCA_019973935.1). Lineage (NCBI taxonomy): Eukaryota > Metazoa > Arthropoda > Arachnida > Araneae > Nephilidae > Trichonephila > Trichonephila clavipes. Next base: position 124,324 of record BMAU01004018.1, read on the forward strand.
TTGTTCTCTATATCCTAAAGATAACCATTTGTAGAGGTCCAACTGTATTCACTTCTCTGTGGCTGCTACCTTGACGTGGTAGAGAAGCTTAAGTATCATTTGAAATTTCAAATGGTATAACTAAAAGCAGTCTTAAACTAAATTATTCATAATAAAATTTCAGTTTATGAAAACTAATTTAAATACACATTCTGTATTTTAATGTATTGCTCTTTATTTCTAGAAAGAAAAAGATTTTTTTTAAAACTTGGAAACACTTATATTTCTAATATTTTACGTATGGTATTCTAAAAAAGGAACTCTAAATAAAATTTCTATAGTTATTCTAAGTTCTTTTTTGGTCTCAAACTACTTGATCAGTATTAAATAAGTCTGCGTTTAGCATCTTTCTGAATTATGTAAATATGTCAAATTATATGAGGCCTACCACAAAATGTAAACATAGCTCTGTAATGACGTACGCACGGAAATTAGAATTAGAATTTTTGGGTGCCAACGCCGAAGGCGTTTATACCCAGTGTCAGAAGAAAAGGAAAACCATGAAGGAAACAATAAAAATCAACAACCCCTCTGAAGGAGGGGGAATGAATGAAAACGCCACCCGAATGGATCGCCAAACACTAGCTAAGCGACAAAGCGACCCAGAAACTAACTAACTAACTAAAATTAGATGATCGAGGGCGCCAATTCCCAGAAGGATGGGAGAAAAAGATAGACCATGATATGAAAATTTAAACAAATACCGAAAACTCCCACAAAAACTGGGAGGGATGGCGTACCTTAAAGCACGAGCGTTCTAACGAAGCAGAGCGCCGGCGAGGGGAGGGGAAGAACGCAGGAAGGAAGACGGGACGGCCAAAGGCTGCGAATCAAGTCGGTGAAAAATTCACCTCAAAACCCAGAGTGAAAGATGCAGTGCAATGCAGCTAAATCATGTTGTTAAGAGTGTGAAAAAGTGTTTTTTTGTTGTGTTACGGGGGGCGGAGCGGGTTTCTCAACTTCGTTGACCCAGAAACAAGTTGGCGTCGAAGCGGAATGAATGGAGGAAGAACCAGAAAGGAATCGATCTCCAAAAGGGACCATGGAGGAGCGGGGGAGGTGACAGTCGGAACTGACGTTGTTTCGAATAGCATTTTATCTTCAAAGCGAATTTCTGTTATACCAAAATCTTGATTTTAGTTATAGATAAATTTGGATAAAAAATTATCTATACCTTCATGTGCTGTAATTGATAATATTTTACTTTTTGTGTACATGTGTGTTGCTCTTTTATTTTGGTTTACACCATTTCATATTTACACCTTGGAAGTTCAGAAACCTGTCTTGCATTTTCAAGTATATGGGGAATATTTAAATGAAAGGAAGGAAAAATACTGTGTGCAAGGTAATGCATTTGACATATATACGTACATTAAAAAAATAAGTAATGCTACTCAAATGTATGTAAATATCTGGTTTAGAACTTTGAAATGAGAAAATGTATACTATTTACAAGATGAGTGTCAAAATTTACAAAAGATTTGTTTGCAAAACTAGTTATAGAAGCTGAAAACTGTTATCTTGTACAATTTTATGCCAAATTGAAAGGTTAGTAATTATAACTGAATGTCGTTTTTTTGTACATAAGATATTAATTTGAATGAAAAAATATTTATTGTTATGTTACTTTGTTGGAAATTTCAAACCAAACAAAAACATGGATTATATACATTCTTGACTTATTATTTTAGGGTACTCTTAATTTATTTTTGTTTGTGTTTTATAAGAATTTTGTTTGATTGAGATACAAGCTGATGTTTTTAATTAGGCTAAATGTATTTATAATTTTAGTCTTTTAAAGAATATTTGTTAGTGGCTATTCAATGGACATAACTGCATTTGTATAAGTGTTTTAATTGTACTAATATTGTGGATATTAATTATATATGTGTATATATAGTGTTGAAATTTTGTTTGAAATAAAAAATTTCTTTTGTACATGAAATTTTTCATTTGACTGAATTACATTACACAAATAATTGTAATTAATACATTAGAATAACTTTTATGAATTATTCATGAAAGTTTTTTAGGTTACCATAACTTTAAAAACTAAGTGCAAAATTGAATGTGAACTAAATTATTAAGAATTAAAAATATCGATTATATTTACCCTTGTTTGAAAGACAATATATTAAAATCACTACAGAAGTATTAGAAATCATTCAGCGATGTTTTTTACTCTATATCAGTGGTCTTCAAACTGTGTTCCACAGAACCCTGGGGTTCCAAAAGTCAATAAAATAAAATCGAGAAGAAACAAATATGTATGTAAAATGGATTCATGTTCTCTATGAAGTTTGTACAGTTACAAGTATCTAAAGCTCATCCTATTCATTAAAACTGAAAATTTTATTCATATATAATAACTTTATTTTGCAACACATTTAAAACTTTTATTATAATAAAAGAATACTAAAATGTGTTTTATATTTATATATACTTCCTACTGGATTGTGAATATATTCTGTTGTTTACTATCTCGGGTTCCACGAGAATTTTATACTCATCAATCAGCACAATGTCTTGCAAAATAAAATATTTTCTAATGAAAAATGCACTTTTTACATTTGTAGAAAACATCACCTACAATGGTGGAGTGAGTGAATATTAACGTTGCATTGTTCAGCTACATGAGGGCTTTTGGTGACGGTCCTCGTAATTTCGAACTATGGTCAAGGACGACACCTGAGTTGGAGCTCCCCTCTCCTAATTATCGCACCAATGGGAGGACTTTTAAGCTCTCGACAGATTTAATGTGCATCGTACCCCTACACGACGGGTCTTAAGTGGTACTTGGCTTGAACTCGTGACATGCCAGCCACGATCCAATACCTTGACAACTATAATGAAGGAAAAGGAACAAATAATCCACAGAGTTGATGTTAAAATCTTAAAAAGAACAACTGTTAAATTTTAGGTTGCAAAATACACAGGATTTCTCATACAGCAATAAACATTTCAATGGCAATCTGGACATCATGTTCAAGTGAAATATATTTCTCAGCGTAAGAAGTGGCTACGAAAACAAATGAAATTCGGAACACACACATTTAATGCGATTGCTTTTAATCTCAATATACCTAAATTTTGAAAGTTTGTGTAAAACACTCTAGCATATATCTCAGTTACTAAATATATTGCATGGGTACGTGATACTTGAATCGTAAATTAATATTATCAATGAATAAATTAAATTAAAGAAAAATTAGATTAGACTTTTTTTATTGCCTTAACATTAAGTGCCTATATTATGTTGATTTAATTTAAATATTATTTTTGGGATAAATTCTTCGAAGTATGTATATGGAATGGGGTTCAATGAAAACATTTTCTAGTTTTAGGGATTTTATGAGTTGAAATTTTGAGGACCACTGCTCTTTATCAGTTAATATAGTATTTTCAGGTACTGAAATAACAGGTTGCCAAATTTTCTAATCAAACATTGATAATTTGATTTGATTTAAGTACCTCAGTTTCTTTCTTTTTAGTACCTCACAAAATCACCCTCTCCTGACAGAGCTGGTCTCTCAGCTCTTACAGAATGTTGAGAGCTAAAGTACTTTAAATACAAACTATTTTTAGTTACAACTATAAGTTTGATGATTATTGGAGTGTGGATGCAATAATGACAAATAATACGGTTCTTAAAGGTAATAAAATAAAATATTACAGATGAAAAGATGTATACCTATTATTCACAATTACGGACCTAAAATAAAGCATATAAAAACAAAATATTCTATGTTGTGATGTACAATTCACTAAACCATGAAAAAAAATCCTTTGTATCAATAGAAAGATAAAGAATAATACGAAAATATAATAAATGTTACAAGTGAATATAAAATGATTAATGGAAATGAGTGTTACCATAGAACACCTATTAATTTCTCAAGAGGGATATAATATGAGAAAAATTAAAAATAGTAACAAGTAATAAAAATTCAATTAAGCATAAAAATGTTTCATCAAATCAGCTGAAGGGGTGGTTGAGTTCGGTCCTTCGTGCTGACCAACCTTTTCCACTTCATACCTATCCTTAGAATAAACTTTTGTTACTTTGTAAGGGCTTTTGGTCTTAGTTTCAGTCCAGCTCCAAATTGGGTTCTTTGGATGGCTACTAAATCACCTTCTTTGTATAACGAGAAGCTTTCTTTCTTCTTCTGTTATACGTCTTTCTATTCTCAGATTGTAGGGTTTCGATGTTCTTTTTTACATCATTTCTTAAAAATTCGCGTTGTTCTAGCAATTCTTTTGCCATTTCTTCTACCAATAAGTCTTTGATTAGAATGTTTTCCTTGTTACGCATTTAGGTTCCCACTAATAGTTCGAATGGTGTCAATTTTGTACTGCGACATATACACTGGTGTGCAAAAATTAAGGACGAAGTCGAAAAATTAGCATATCAGCTGAACGAAGAGGCAGAGCGGACAGAAAGACCAATCAGGAGATTAAGTAAGGTGATGTACGGTAGCACATGCGCAGATATGCAGGTAGACGTAATGGGGGAGTGTCTGAGTAGTATAAAGCATGTTGTCGGTGTAAGATCAGTATTTCTGACAAAGAGATTGCACGCCGTATAGCAGTTAAAATCACACCCACAGTTGCTGCTTCAGCTAGAAATGGCGAATAATCAATCTGTTAGACGAAATCTGGATGCTTTTACCCGAGGTCGAATAATTGGGAAGTTGGAGGAAGGCCGCAGTGTGACAAGTGTGGCTGCAGAGTTCGGAATTGCTCACAGCATCGTTTCACGACTTTGGAGACAATTTCAAACTACAGGAACAGCTATCCGGGGGTTCAGTAGTGGTCGTCCACGAGGAACCACACCCGCAGATGAACAGATCATTTTCTTACAGGCCAGAAAAAACAGGCGGCAGACAGCGAGAGAAATCGCTAGACACACGACACAGGCGACTGGACGACCGATATCGCGTTTTACAGTGGCCAGAAGACTACACGGTGGTGGTCTGTTTGCACGACGCCCTGTACGGTGTGTACCTTTAACGCCTGCCCATCGGAGAAGGCGTTCTCTGTGGTGCCGGGAACACCGGAATTGGAGAGACAATGAATGGGGACGAGTACTCTTTACAGATGAGAGCAGATTCAGTTTGGGTAGCGATTCTCATCGCATACTCATCTGGAGAGAGCGGGGAACCCACAATCATCCCTCGAACATCATTGAAAGGGACAGGTATGGAGGTCGCGGTGTTCTCGTTTGGGGAGGCATCATGCTTGGTAGTCGTGCAGACCTTCACATCTTCGACGCAGGTTCAGTCAACGGGACCCGTTATTGTAACGAGATTCTTCTTCCATATGTGCGTCTTTTTAGAGGCGCTATGAGTCTGCAGTTCCTTTTCATGGACGACAATGCACCATGTCATCGCACAGTAGCTGCCGAACAGCTCTTAGAGAGTGAGGATATTGAACGTATAGATTGGCCGGCACGATCTCCGGATCTCAATCCCATCGAGCATGTATGGTATTTTTTAGGCAGATGCTTGGCAGCTTGTACCTTACACCAGTAACGATTCGGGAGCTTCGATTGGCGCTGCAAGACGAATGGGCAGCAATGCCTCAACAACTCATTGACATCCTCATTCTCAGCATGGGCAGACGCTGTGAAACCTGCCTAGCAGTCAGGGGAGATCATATCCCCTACTAAAGACTGGATGTTTCTTGCTGGACACCCATCACAGGGATGTTTCGGCCTTCAGTCGCATTGCGCTCCATGCTACTTTTTCAATCAAGCTTCTTTTTATCCCTCTGATTTCTCTTTTAAGTGTTGCTTACATTACACATGTCCTTACGTATTGGGGATCTTACGGTATTAAATGTGTTGATTTGGAAAGCTTTTGTACAAAGTTATATTGAAAAAACCGTATCGTCCTTTATTTTTGCACACCAGTGTAGTGCTGTTTAATATTCTCTGTAATCTGTCAACGTATTTGTAGCATTTCGTCGAGTCGTCTAATAATAGTTTGGTGAGAACTGGAATCAAAGTTCGATGAATTAGTTCAACTTGTCCGTTTCCTCGAGGAACAGCTGTTGATATTTGTAGATGTTGAATGTTCTCTTCATCACAGTAGTCGTTGTAAATTTTGAAGTGAACGCTGAACCTCTATCAGAGATAATTCTGATGGGATTACCAAAGGTTTTCTGCTGTTGTTTTAGTTTTTCGAGGGCACATTCAGCAGATACAGTTTTGACGGGATATAGCCAAGTAAATTTGGTAAATGCGTCTACTACGGTGAAAATGTGTTGATAACTTTTGTTTGTGGAGGGTAAAGGACCAATGAAGTCAACATGGTACGTACTTAGAGGAATGCTTTCCTTAAAAATAGGATTCAAAAACCCTTCATTTTTGCCAGATTTCTTATTAGCTAAGATACATGGAACACAATTAATTATTACCTTTTTAACGACGTTGGTTAAATTTGGGATAAAAAATTCCTGTTTCACAATTTCTTCTGTTTTTCCTACTGAGAAATGACCATTTTCGTGAATCAATTTAATTAGTTCAGCTTGCATTGCTTTAGGGGTTACAATTAATTCTCGACCATTTAAGTACTTGTAGAGCATACCGTTTCACTCAAAAAATTCTTCTGATTCTTGCTTTTCAAGTAGTGATTTCAAAGTTTGGATGTTGTCATCTTCCTCTTGTGCTTTTTTAAGCTTTGAAGTTAATGTATCATTGCATACTATCATTACGGGATATCGGTTAAGAGCATCAACATGCTTCATACGACTTCCAGCTCTGTGCTCTATTTCATAATCGAATTCTTCTAATTGAAGCGCCCATCTGGCTATGCGAGTAATTAGCTCCTTTTTTTGCATAGTCTTCTGAAATGCTGAACAGTCAGTTACTATTTTAAAGTGTTGTCCTAAAAGATAAACACGAAACTGCTTTAATGCGTTGATAATTGCTAATACCTCTAGTTTGTAGCTGTCATACTTTTCTTCTGCTGTATTTGTCTTCTTCGACATGTAGTAAACGGGATGTAACTTTCCATCTTCGGCTTCTTGTAACAAAATTGCGCCGTACCCTTGTTTACAAGTGTCTGTATGCAGTTCTGTTTTTCTTCCATACTTGTAAATATGCAAGATTGGGCCTTCGGACATGATTTTCTTCAATTTTCTCAAATGCTTCTTTTTGTTGAGTCCCAAAAACAAAGAGGTTGTCTTTTCTTGTTAAATCGCTAAGTGGTTTAGCTATCTTTGAATACTCTTTGATGTACTTGCGGAAATACCCAGTTAAACCAAGAAAACTTTGTACTTGTTTTATTGTTGTTGGTTCTGGAAATTTTCGGACAGCTAGTGTCTTCGTGGGAGATGATTTAATAGTTCCGCTTTCTACAATGTGACCTAGAAATTCGATTTTCTTTTTTAAGAATTGGCACTTCTTGAACTTAATTTCTAATCCGTATTTCTTTGCGACTTCGAAAATAATTTTAAGTTTTTCTAGACCTGTTCGCTTTTCGCTGGAATGACGAGATCATCTAAATAACTGATTACAATTCCTTTCCGAGTAAGATCTCTAAATATACTTGATACTTAGCGTTGGAAAACTCCTGGACTTGTGCTTAGTCCGAAAGGAACTTTGTTGAATTCAAATTGTCCGTCTGGGACGATAAAGGATGTATACTATCTGCAATCTTCATCAACATCGATGTGAAAGAAACCATTGCGTAAATCTAATGTAGAATATACCTTTGCTTCTTGCAAAGTGTCTAAAAAATCTTCGATGAGAGGTAACGGAAATTTATCTTTCACAAGCTTCTGATTCAATTTTCTGTAGTCAATGCACATTCTCGAAGATCCATCTTTATTTTTTACCATTACGATTGGACTTGCATATTCCGAAGAACTCGGACGTATAATGCCTTCGTTGAGCCATTCTTCTATCTGTTTGTTTAATTCTTGTCTTTCTGTGAAAGCTAGTCGACGAGGAGGTTGACAGACTGGTTCTTCGTCTTTTAGAATACTTCTCATTGTGACGTCGGTAGATGCTGTTTTTTCTGGCTTGTAGTCTTGAATTAACTTTTCAAGTTTCTTCTTGATTTGGCAATTTTCAACATGACGTAGGTCTAGTTCTTGAAGATTTTCAGCAGATATTTGCATAAGTAGTGCATGATTCTCATATTTGTTGAATTTAACTCCTTCTTTAGTGAAACTTATCGATGCTTGTTCCAAAAGATCTGATCCAATAACTGCTTCGAATTTTAATTTATCAGCCAGTACAACATGCCAAGTTAACGAGTAATTTTCATCATCTATTTTGAACTTATGTTCAAAGGAACCGATAGTTGTCACTTGTGCTTCACCAATACCTTTGAGAAGCATCTTGTTCTTCGATAATTTTGTTGGATCCATTATTCTTCTGCTCGTATTTTCTCGAAACAAACTTACGGTACTACCACTGTCTATGAGCGCCGTGATTTTCACCTTTCCAAAAAATATCTCTTTAGTACGTAAACCTTCCTTAACGATGAGTGTGCAAGTTTCTTTTGGAGGTTCTTTGAATTTCTGCGATTTTAAATAGTTCGTCTGAGCATATGCTTGGAAGCATTGTGATTTGAGTGTTTCTCGTAATTTTTGTTGTAATACCCTTTCTGCGCGCTGTCTTGATATCTTTGAACCGATTCATACTTGGTGACAGGGGCTTCGTAATGTTTGTTGTAATTTGTTGATGCTGGAAACTTCTTATCTTTCCTGTTATACTCGAATTTTCCTGGTGCTACATATCTGCGATTCTTTTCTGTGAATTTGAATTCTTGTTTCTTCACAAATGGACTACTCGATTTTTGTTTTAAAGTTCTTTTAAAGTCTTCGAATTCTTCTAGTTTTTCTGCTAATTGAACAGGGAAGTTCATATTTGCCCATTTGTGAAGGTCTCCTTGGACCTCACTTTGAGAACGAGAATAAATAGGAGTCATGTAAGAACCAGAAGCCATTTCTATAAACAACTTTCTTTATTTGGTTATCTTATCCAAATAGAATCAAAGACTTATTAACAAATATGTTTAACTAGTATTATGAGGTTTTAAAGATAATATTCTTTAAATTAACTTAATTAATGATCAAATTAATTAACAATTAAATAGCGATCACGCAGAGATTACCACGATAAGAGATCCCAGAATTATATTTAATAATGTTCCTATTGAACATTTATTTTTAATCTCACTCTTAAAACTTTAATGAGACTTTAATTATAAATCTATAATTACCAACGGAATCTCAACTCCTCTTGAGAGTAAATTATCTCCAACAAGAAATCTTCAATTTAACTTCACTATAGCTTTCTGCTTCAATCTCTATCTCCTACTGCTCTTACTTTACTATTCCGTTTGACTTAAATACTTTATCTAATCTGCATAACAAGGAATCCTGTCTGCTTTTTGGAGTGGATTGGAAATAGGTAGGGAATTAAATTTCCCTAAAAAGGACGACTCAGAAGGTTAGTGATAAAGTTCCGTATAGATTTGTCACACATTCATCAAGATAATAAACCTTAAATTCAAAAGGAGTTTTTCGTTTTAGTTGATCTGTTATAATTAGATCTGATAATTTGTTCAAAGTATCTATCTTCAATCCATCTATCCATCCGTTGAAGTAAGCGTTTAACTCATGGTAAAAATCAATCCATGTTCTTTCAGGTGCTTTTGGTGAGTGACAAATAGTTGTCGAAACTTTTCTGGAGTTAGTTTAAAGCGTTTCAGCAGTAAATCTGTAACGTGTTCGTAAGAGTTAGCTTCATCGTCAGGCTCTCTCGCTATGATGTGAGATACTTCAGTCGGTAATAAGCCTAACAGATGAGAAACCCAGTTTTCTTGATCAATATTCAATCTCTGCGCTTGACGTTCAAATAACTTTAGATAAAGACTGATGACTTATTTCAAATCAAAACGATGTATAAACTTTGAAACTTCTTTGACGATAAATTTAGTATAACTTTTTTTCGATGTTTCGGCGCATAACTTGGAATGTGTTTGGATTCTTAACTTTTCCAACTCAAATTCATATTCGTGTTTTTGCTCATCTAACCTCAATTGTTCGAAGCGTAATCTTTCTTATCGTTCTTCAATGCGTAACTTTTCTTTTTGCTCTTCAATGCGTAAATTTTCTTCTCTGGCTTTGCGATCCTCAACAATCGTTGAATGTATGTTTTTGGTCAGTTCTTCATCATAATTTTCACTACTAATAATTAGATCTTTGAGTGTGGCAACGGTCATAGATTTATTGAATTCTAAATTTAATTCCGTGGCTAAGACAAATAAATCTTCGCGTCGACCTTTGCCTAGATACGCCATTTTAAAATTTAAATATAAGTTTAGATAGTAAACAAAGGAATAAACAAAATTGTCACGCGTTCAAACAAAAACAATGATGTTGCTATTGGCAATTCTCGTTTGCATTTACAAAAATTCTCAAGTTAAAATGATATTGCATCAAAATACACTAAATGTACATTAAAACATTCGAATTTTATTCATTTAGAAATATTTTAAACCAGTAACGTGTAAAGATAACAGTGCGAGCTAAAATACGTAATGCTTAATTTAAAATAGTCAAATTATTAATTTCAACTAAAAACAAAACTTTTTTAAAACCATTTGATATATATCAGTTATCTCATTTCGTTATAATAAATGCAAAAAGAATTTGAAAGAAAAAATAAATTAATATAAATCTCGTTTTAAAACTGTGATTAAATTTATTGTGATATGAAAAAGAATTTAGTAATTTAAAGTTCTTTGCTGAAAAAAGCAAACAATTAGAAGTTAGTCACTTTAAGAAAAATCTCATATATATTATTTATTACACCAATAAAATAAAATCTTTTTAGGATCTCAACAGCGAATTTTAAGGATAAACACATGTTTCAATAGACAGCATAATAATTCTGTCATTAATAAACTCAAAATACTTATATATTGAATGATAAAATACACCATTAAAAATAAGATCATGTATAATCTTTAATCAATAAATTCTGAAAAACATAGCATATTTCTTTCAGAATATATTTCTTGAATACTCATAAAAAATAATTAATTGCCACAAACAGCTGCAAGAGAAATGTTGCACTATATGAGTCATCGAAATTACGATTGCATCGAAACTGCAAAATATTTAGGAATGGAAGACATTAATCTCTTAGTTCAAGGTCGATGACGTAACCAAAGAAATGAAAACTTTTCGTACATACATGAATGCAATTCAATTCGTTATTAAGTTAGATACAAATAAAAAACTTGAATATTACTTACGACTTTCTTAATATTTTAAAAGATATACTTGTAGAAAATTTTAATTGATACGATTTCTATACACAAACAGAAAAATAGTATTTCAAAAAACACACATGATATTTAAAAATATAAATTACTTCATGAAATCAATTACAACAATTTTTTCATAAGCAAATTAACGGTGACCCACGTATTCCTTTCTGAAGATTCCCCTTTCTTTTTCTGTCCCAAGGAAAACGAGAAAAAAAACAGTACACACCTGATTCACTGGGCGACGTGTTTACTGATAATCTTGAAATAGACACTGAACTTGAAATGAAGTTATACGCATTAGAAGATAACGTGTTTTCGGCGAAGTTGCAAGATCTTGAGTTGTGAGTTTTGACTCCAGGAGTCGTTTTATTCACCTAAATGTTAGTATGTTATGAGAGGCAATCCGCGCATTTTCGATTCAGGCAGCTAGAAATGTTTTTTTTTTCTTTTCAAAGAAGAAGAAGGTTAGGAGTTCATCAACTAATTATTTAGAGAAGATTTTTGAAAACAAATCCCAGAAGATCCCCCAATTATTTCTGTGGGAGTCCGAATAAATCTTCGAATAAAAATTAGACTCTTCAGAAGGCGGGATTTTAGATTGACGAGGTGGTTGTCTAGGGGTAAGTACAGAGTGTTTTTTTTCCAGGTATAGAAGTTTAAGTTGGCATTACTACCGATGGCTACCGATTTAACAGCTGTCAAGTGATTTACTCTCAGTTTGGTTTGGCAATTCATCATGAATAGACTCACGCCTGAACAACGCTTTCAAATTGTGCAATTTTATTTCGAAAATAATGGTCGATTTTCATAAGCGAATTTAGTTTAGCGATGAAGTGCACTTCTGCTTGAATGGTTACGTCAACAAACAAAACTGCCGCATTTGGAGTGAAGCTAATCTCCAAGTGTATGTCGAAACATCGTTACATCCAGAAAAACTGACTGTTTGGTGCGCTTTATGGGCTGGTGGAATCCTTCTTCAAAAACGATGAAGGCCACAACATTACAGTCAATGGTGATCGGTATAGAGCCATGATTACTAACTTTTTCATTCCTGAATTGAACAATCATGATGTCCAAGAGCTGTGGTCCCAACAAGACGGCGCAACATGTCACACAGCTCGTGCCACAATCGATTTATTGAAAGACACGTTTGGTGACCGCCTAATTTCACGTTTTGGACCTGTGAATTGGCCTCCAAGATCTTGTGATTTAACACCGCTAGCATATTTTTTGTGGGGCTATGTAAAGTCATTGGTCTATGCGCATAAGCCACAAACGCTTGACCATTTGGAAGACAACATTCGCCGTGTTATTGCCGATATACGGCCACAAATGTTGGAAAAAGTCATCGAAAATTGGACGTCCAGATTGGACTACATCCGAGCCAGCCGTGTCAGTCATATGCCAGAAATCATATTTAAAATGTAATGCCTCAAGAGTATCTTTCGAATTAAAAAAACATGTCAATCGAATAATACATCGTTGTTTTATTGCAATTTAAAGTTCTATATCTCTAAAAAACACCCTTTATTTAAGGGTGAGTGATAAATCAATCGAATCAAAGTCATTTAAACACAGATACTTCATTTAAGTAAAAAAGAATTTTTTAAAAGTTAAAGGGAAATATTTACAAATAGAAAAACATGCAGGAATTAGGTTAATAGAAAAAGGAGTTATACCTTTAGAAGACGAGGAAATTAATTACCTTTCTCATGCTTGGACTTTAGGACTGGTATCGCGCTGAGCACGAAATGCGCTAAAAACGTGACGTGTTGAACCGGCGGTAGTTAGTAGGCCTCTGCCGAAAAATTATTCAAGCCGGAGTTACGAAAGCTCACTAGACGGCGCTGCTTCGGAATGTAGTAATAAACAAAATTGAAGTTAATGGTCCTCTGAAAAGGATATGACTCAACCGTTTAACAAATGGTTTCAAACTACATATATATATATATATATATATATATATATATATATATATATATATATATATATATATATATAATGTATTATACTATATAATTTTACATTCTTTTGGGAAACAAAAATTTCGAAAAGCATTCACTACAGAAATGAAAAAATATCTTAATTTACTACAGGTTCATTAATGTTTATCCTTGATGATAAATTAAATACCACCTTCAGCATTAGAAATGCAAATTACCATTTACCTTTTGTACAATTATAGGTAAAAAAAATATGCTACATTTTTAAAGTCTTTATGCGCAGCACCATTTTAGGAAAAAGATATTATTTATTGAGTTTCATTCTGAATGTGGTAAAAAATTAAGGCATTATAAAATATTTTAATTAATTGTGTATATTATAAAAGATGAATTTGGGTTTACATATATAATTAATATAAAAGTCATATGTTCTCTCCTCCATGGTCAAAATAATAAGTCCTTTTTGAATCCATAATTCTTTTACACAAATATAAAAATTTTAATATATTTGTGTGGTGTTTCTATTTATTATGTAGTATAAGGATTTCTTAACACAACATCTGTTTTCCAGAATTTGACTGGTATAAATTTGTCACACAGATGTACAATTTTTTTTTACTATGGATAACATTTATTGGTATTGGCACAAGGGTTATAAAAATGTAAAATTCATTACTTTTGATGATAAGTTTCACATATAGACTATACACATATTATTGAAGTATAACACAGTGTATTGAAGAAATCTATGCAACCCCAGCTGAAATGTATTAAGCATAAGAATACTCTGGATTTTAATTTTTACATAAGTATTAAAGTCTAAAAGGTTCATCTGTATTGATACTAAAAGCAATAGAAATATTCGAAATTTTAACATAACCTTTTTAAATTCTCTATTTACCCTTAAATGAATAACTTGACAAATTGCTGTGCAATACGCAATAATGTACATTAATGCAAAATTCAGAATAAAAGGTAATTTCAGAAAAAAATTCAAAATTATTTTTAACGGGTTAATTGTCCAAAATCACTGATATATTTGTGTGACATGTGTTGAAAAGGCAAACTTGGAGCACTTGTATATTATAATATCGACTAATTTCTTCAAATCATAAAACTGCCAAATACTGCGATATACCACCAATAGTGGAAACGATTCATGTTCATGTTTGAACACAGTAATTATAGTGATATAATTTTTAAAAAAATTTAGATGCCTTTTTGCTTGGCGAAATTAATTGGCAGTTTAATACGTATGTTCCAAATTTTGGAATGTAATGAGTGCTGATTTACCATTTCAGAGGCAAACTTTGAAGTAATTAATTTCATATTTGAAGTTATTATATTTTCAAACATGAAACTTCAGAGCAAGAATTCTGAGTTTATTTTCTTAATGTTTTTTCATTTTCAATTTTTTTTTAGTACAAATATAATTAAGTGTAAAAGGATACTTTAGATGCATAATCAGTGATAACGAAATAACATGTCAATACATTAATCCAAATAAGTTTAAGTTTGGATGAACTGAAGTATATTTATCATATATTATGTATATAATAACTGGTAGAAATAGGTATGCATTAAGTGTAGGTATGTTCAGTGTAAAAAAATAAAATATTCCCATTAAAAAAGAAGATAATGCTTCGTATATTTTAGAGGAACATGTTGTAGGAATTTTACAATTAGTGTGAAATTCAAAAAAAAAGAGAAAAGAAAGAAAAAGAAAAAAAGAAAATCCTTTGTCAATTTTATTTTGATGTAGTAAATGCAGTATAAAGATTTGTTTAAAATAATAATTAATGTAAGGAAAATTAGGGTAGTTTAAAAATAAACATAATAAGCTTTAGTATTTAATATGTAATTTTACAGTTATGATATACAAATGTTGTACTTTTAGGACATGAAAATTGTGAATCGAGATATTTTACAAAAAATAGTTACGTTGCCATTTTATATGTGTATTTGTTTTTTTTATTCAAAACTTCTTTCTATAAGTTGCATGATTTAAGCATTCTAATCTGTTTTCTGTAAATTCAGAAAGTTGATTGTGTAGATTTAAGATCTGAAATTTTAAAATTCTTAGGATATTTCATTTAATCTGGATTCATACCAAGTACGATTTCTCAAAAATACTATGAAAAGTTTTGTTGACAACCTACAAATATATTGCAGTCTCCTGTTTTTACTTTCTAGTTCCTATGTCACGTAGCTGGTTGTTTTTCTTGAAGATTTAATTAATTTTAAAGAACAGACTACCCTGTTACTTGTTTGTTTAGTATTAATTGCCTGTGGTGGTGTTTAAAAATTTAAGTTTTTATGTCATAAAACTAATGAGTTAAATAAAGTGAGAGAAAATTTCAGAAATTTTGCATAATTTGACTTTTTTAGCTATTTAATCTGTGATTTAGGAGAGGATTTTCTTTACCCCCTGACTGGATACCTTCCTTCTGAAAAGTTATTCCGAAAGCGTTTTACTCTTATATTGCTATTCCCTTCAAAAATGCAACAGACTTCAATTCGTTCCCCCTTTTAAAACTTGGGAGGTCGAAAGGGGACAACTTTATGACTTGGTTCGGCGTATTTGATTATTGAAAACCAGGATAGCAATCGTTTACAGCTAGCTGTTAAGTTGCCTTGGGCAATCTTGTATGAAAACCGTAGTTCTTTCTACTCTGTCGTTTTCCCCATAGATTCAGTCACATTAAAATTAAAACAAAATGCAGGATAAAAAAAACATGAAATAAATGGCGTGTTAAAAGTTGAAAAATAGTTATATTTTCTTCAAACAAAATTTATTTTTCTGTCATTTTTTAAAAATTAAAAAAAAATATTTTGGTATTGCGATTTGAACCAGACAAAAGCATCCTGTATTCGTTTTTTGAATATGAGAGTAAGAAAACGCGCTCACTTTCCTGTTTTTAAAAAAGTTATGAGGTAAAAAGAGTAAAGGCCCTATCTTTTTTAAACAATAAGACATAAATGGTGCATATTTATGAAATAAAACAGATCTTTCTCTATTCAATTATATTTTTAATTTAGAATAACATAAAAAAAATGATTTCAATACTTTTAATTTATTTAAATTTAAATCATATAAATGATATTTTTATGTTAACTGAATATTTTTCGGAAAAAAATCTAAATTTTCATTCCTAGTGCTCTTCTTTTCGAACTACTTGTATTAAATAAAAATATCTTTTTTACATCGGCATTTGTGATGGACATAATGCACATTCAGTCAACAATTTTTAATTTTAATGGGGGATATACTTCTTCAAATGCGCATGACAGTACTTCTAACCATTTTCTACTCAAGTTAAATTTCTTATCTTTATGTTTCTTTTATTACAAGGAAAAATGTCACACATCGATAACTACATTTTCACACAATTCAGTCATTACAAATTCTATTGTGAGAAAAGTTCTCAATAATTAATCTTGTCTTTCAAAACAGTACACTTAAAACAATTTTGTTCAGTGAAGTTAACCGACAGTTTCACAATGTATTCATACCAAATTTTAAAAACAAATTTAACACTTGGAAATGTATCCTGTATTAAATTTTTCAGTATAACAAATATTTCCTACTGTACGGAAGATATAGTATGAGATGTGTTGTGCGGTTGTGAAAGAATGTTTTCGTACGTGTAGACTATTTTGAAAATTTAACTATCACTGAAGCTGAACATATAACTGCAAATGAGCCTTATTTTAATGTGTGCTGGTATCAAAGTAAAACACTTTACAATATTAAACAGCCTATGGAATTATACTCAATATCAAACTATTCGCAAAATGGCTTACAACTTCTATTCAAATTGTAAAGAAACTGAAATATAAATATATCTTACTACAGTCAAAAATATTCATAATATGTAAGTATCCTATTTCTCCACTTATTTCTGTACATTTTAAAACTGTAGCTGAATGCAATTTTTTATATTTATAAACGAGGCATAACAGCTCACACACTCGTAAAAATGTCTTTATCATTTTTAAATATACTACTATAAAACGTATATGGATTGTAAGATCAGTTGTAAAATCCTAAAAGTTAGAGGAGCTAAAAAACATGTAATTTTGGATTGATAAAATGTTTAATATAATACACAAATATACATGTTATTAAGCAAATACATTTGAAAAATCAAACTTCCTTCTGAAATAAACGTAATTGAAAGAAAAATGTTTAAACAAATGAGTGGAAAATGTTTATCTAAGGGGTATCCCCAAAGTGTAATCCTCAAACTTAAGACTCAAACTTAGAAGCACAACAATCCATTATTGTGCCCATAATACACGTGCCCATTGGACGCTGAGGTGCATGAACAAATGTTCCGATTTGGTGGTGTCTGAAGAGAGACCTTCAAACCCGAAGCAAGCTTGGTACTCATTTATCGACCCAATGTAGCGGGGATGAAAGGCAAAGTCGACCTTGCGCAGCCCGTTAATAGAACCCCAGACCTGTGGGGGTGGAAGCACTATACACTTCGATCCTATTCGGTGAAAAATAAAATTTAATGTTAGAATCTTATATTCCTAATGAATGAAGTCCAAACATTTTTTTCATGTAAACTGTTTAGACGGAAATGGTTAATTATGAACATTTCACAAGTTGCATAAATTAAAATTAACCGTTATAGTTTACATAAATTTTTAAGGGTGCAAAAGGTGTATTTCGGCTGCACGAATTAATTTTAAAAGGAATACGGTTACGAAAAAAGTAGTACAAATCTATCTAAAGTAGGGTTGGTTAACAATTGTCAAAAACAACAATGTATTGGAAGCCAATTCCACAATTCGTTGTTATAAAAATGTATGGAACATTACAAGATTTATTTTTGCATTTGTAATTTATATATATATAATTTTTCCTGGGAACAAGAGCGGCTTCCATCAAAACCGCGGTTCTCTCTCTGTTTTTCAGATCGCCCTGACTAAGCCGGCTCTGCCATAGTAAGTGAAAATGCTGGATTTTGTTTGTCAAGATCATTTTATAAATTGCATTTTTTCATGTATTTTAGATGGTCATTTTATATTTTCTACATCAATATCTTAATGTCTGAATTTAAAAATTACATAAAATTCTTGACATTCGCATCAATGACCATTATAATTTTTATTAGTATATAAATGTGTCATCACACGATTACATGACTGTTATTAACATATTATTTTAACCATTTAATTAATATTAGTATATAACGCACACAAATTTTCTGAACTTTAAAATAAATATTTCGAAAACTACTTCAGATATACTCAAAATTTTTCATTCCTACCCTTTAGCTTCTCAGTTTTGCTTCTATGTAAAACTTTTTGTGTATATTCCTCGGTTTTTTTAGTATATTTTTTTGCTCTTAGCATGCATTTTCAACTGAAATGTTAAATCTTCAAAATATATTAACAAATACCAAAGAAGCTACATAATAAAATTTGAAATTTATATTATACTCAAAGAATTGCTAGAACTTATGGTAAATAATTTTTTAACTTTGCGATACATTTATTTTTTTCGAAATTTCAAATGGAATTTCAACATAAATTTCTAGCTTTATTCGAGATTTGAAAAAATATCCAGATTTTAATTACTTATTCATCTTGAAAAAAGATAAATGTTGAGGTAATTTGCATAAATAGATATTTTTGAAGAATAATTCGAATGTTTTTAAATAGGAATTTAAAATTGATTTTTATGTTTATTTATATGCATAAATGTCTACTGTAAATGTTTCCGTATATGTTTTTGAATACCATTTATTCAAACATTCGTTATAAAAAAATGTGGAAAATCTTCATTCATGTTGTCTTTGATGTAAACTGAAGTTTTAAAATTCAAATATAATTCGGTGTATTTTAACAATATATAACTAGGCACTGTACGTAAACTTCCCTGAACATTTGGGCTTTGAAATCTAAAAAAAAATTAATAGAACTTAATTAGTTTTTTTTGTTATTACTTTTATCTAAGTTTAAGAAAATGTTTCAAATTATTTGATGAAGTTTAAATTTATTCATTTTTAGTGGTTGGAAAGTTGAAAAGATTTCAAATTTTAAAGTGTTTGGTGTTTTATTATTTTTTTGTGTGCATCTTATAATGAAATAATCATGTTTCAAAAACTGAATGCATTGATTAAGATAAGAAAAATGAAGCGAAAGAATATACTTTAAAAAAGATAATTTGTCTAACTATATAAAATAGCAGATTGCCCTGACACGCCCCAACTTGTTTCAGTTTGAAATTAATATGAAACCAAAAGGGAATTGTAACATATTTTATTTATGCGTTGGGACTTTTGAAAACTTTTAAAATACAAGCTAGCAAACAAACACTTCTTGGGTTCTAAAGAAATTTCTCCCCGATTTTTTACGATTGCCCCAGGGTCAAAACACGGGGTTCCCTGCGAGCCATAAAACTCCTGTTGTGTTGCTTCCTCCGTCCCTCATTATCTTTCAAGATGTTAAACCTTAAAAGGGGGAAAGGATTTCAGAAAAGTGCGACTAATCCGCTTTTGAAAACGTTACTTGAAAGCAGAAAAACCAGTGCAGTCCATTTTCGAAGCATCTTTACACTGACGGAATTTTCCGTGCTATCCGGTTAGCGGGTTAATATTTTTTTACCGTATCATTTTATTTGTTTGGGTTGATGATATTTAATACTATTTTCTTGTAAATAAATTGAAAATGCCATTTATAAGGTTTCCAGATAATTTTATTAGATTTTATCAATAAGATAAAAATTGAAATATAATAATTGAACAAGATATTATGCACGTTAAATATTGGCAGTTAGATCCTCGGTTTGTTCTCTATTTGTCCTTATAGTATAGTGTAACCTTCATAGAGTCTGATTTATACAGCATACCTGAACTGCTTTATTTACTTAATTAAAATTAAGTGTCAATAAATAATGTATATTAAAATGAGTATGATTATTGAATAAAACTGTCCGATAAGAATTTTCTGCTTCATTACACGTGAAATTTTCATGAAAACTATTTAATTTGTTCTACTATAAAATAATTTTATTAAAAAGCCTATTTCTCCAAGTATGTTTCTTAATTTATTTTTAAAAAGTCAAATTCATTTCCTGCTGAATGTTGGAGACACGTAGTTCTAAAAAAATGGAAACCTTTTGAAGGGTAATAATTACAAAGGAAGTCAAACAATAAAACATATCAAATGTTTGTTTATAATTAGATTATTTTAGGTATCCCAAACCTTTATATGATGTTAAATATAATTCCATTTCCATCACAGAAGAATTCCTAATTATTAATCAAACACTTTCATTATTAACCAACTATTATTTTATATACCCTGCTCTGAAAAAGTAACATTAGAAATAGGGATGAAATTTTTTAAATAAACAAATCCATGTTATTGACATATCTTATTATAAATTCATTTCCAAAATTATATTTACTTGCATTTCATGTTTTTGAATGTTCCATACTCTTCTATGAGAAATTATAGAGATAGTATTTCTAAAAACATTAAATATTTGT
The DNA here is from genome assembly GCA_019973935.1 of Trichonephila clavipes. Classification (NCBI taxonomy): domain Eukaryota; kingdom Metazoa; phylum Arthropoda; class Arachnida; order Araneae; family Nephilidae; genus Trichonephila; species Trichonephila clavipes. Next base: position 145,105 of record BMAU01004018.1, read on the forward strand.
AACTTGTAATAACTAAGAGAATTAGACAATGAAACTTATAAACATTAACATTTCAAAATGGGACCATTTCATATCAACATGTTTCTTATAAATTATCTTATTTTTTGAATTTTTGGGGAGTGATTCACTATGTACCAATAAGTAATTGGACACATATGAGAAGTTTTTCCAAATTTAATGGTCTCAATTCTATATTGTAAATCCTTTTCGTGCGTAAATAAGCATAACAGAATACATGAAAACAAAGGACTTATTATAAGGATGCTAAAAATAATCTAGAACTATTCATAAATATATAAACAACTGTAAGTAGCCGCCGACTTTGCACACTAACACCAAATGACAAATATACTAAACTGAAACAAAAATTATGAAAAATACTTCATACCTAATTATTAAACAAGAATAATGCAAAAATATTATAAAAATAAGTAAAATTTTAGAAATAAGCTTCACACACAAGAAGTAAACATATCGAGCAAACGAAATTTACACACTGATTCAAAACGTGGGGAAATGTTAGTCTCCTCGTCACGTGATTTTGTCTTGGCGTCTCATTGTCGTGAATCAACCTCATTGCACAAATTATTAATAAACCAAATATTTTTTTTCATTCTTTTTTTAAATATTTGTTATTAGTTCAGATATTATAGTACATACTAGTTATATAAAATTTCCATCAGGGAGAAATATTTTAAATTAGTACTGAATGAAATTGAGAAAAGTATCAATGATTATAACTTGAAAAATAGTTACTTTAGATACTAATCTTGGTTACTTTTCATTGTACTTTGGGAAGAAATAAGCCTCAGAAATTTAATATCCTTAATTAATTTATTTATTTTAAGACAAGTAATTCATTTCATGAAGTTCCAAAAATTCTTTTACAAGGATTTAATGTTCTTAATTTCGTATAAGAACACAAAACCTTTTGTAAAAACATGTTTTATAAGTACTACTCAAGGAAACATAATGTACATATTATAACTTTGGGAAAAAAAAAGAAATTTCTCAAACATAATTTTATGTAAATTTCTAGAAGTACATCATTAGAATCTTAAACAACCTACTTTCCTACAGAAATGTTCTTATTTCTTACATCTTCAATAAACATTTTAGACTAGTATTGAAGGAAGTTATATAAAAAAAGAGACTGCAGATTACATTTTAAAACTGGATAATTTGCTTCATATTCTGAATTGCTTTTTTGGGGAAAATTCTTGTCTTTAACTTGTATATTCATTGGTAGGCCAAAATTTACCTCCTAAAATTTCAAAAGATATGCTTTAAAATAACAAACCATATTATTTAAACAAATATGTATATAAAAAATCTAATTTTATATCATAAGTAAATCCTCTCCAAAAAAATATGTATAATCTATTCTATTCTAATTTCCTACTCACTCAAAAATATATATTTTTCTAATGTAAGTTTTCTGCAGTACATATCCATTAGAATTTTACAGTATCTTCCCTCCAGCATTATTTTTCTTGTTATTTCGTATTTATAAGGAAGATGAATGTTTTCAACTTTTTTACACTAACTAGGATTGTTGAAAATTATGGATTTATTGAAGGTATTAGTACATGTTATTGAAGCATTTGCATAGGATATTTTCTTTTATGAAAATACAAATGCAAGAAATTTAAAATTTTATATGAACACTAATTACAATGTTTAAAAAGAAAAGGATATCGAATTTTATGCTATTAACTGTTACAAATGGTAATTTATTTAGTTTTTAAGCAATTTAGAAGCTTTAGATGCGACTTTGTGATGAAGTATTTTTAACTAATTACTTTTAAGATCATTGTTCTGTTATAGAAACTTCTGTGAACAACACCCTAAGAAAAATTTATTTATTGGGATGAATTTACACATACATTTTTGTTGCTTATTTTGTATGATAATAAAAAAGCATCATTCCAAAAATGTATTAAATGTTTAAACATTTTCTTTCGAAATCAATAGAACTAAAACTATTTCAAACCACATAAACTTAAATTTAATTTAATCATCCTAAAAGTCAATTATTTAGAAAATTATGATATATTTAAGTTTCTTTAAAAACTAATAGAAACCTTGTTGTATCAAGAAATAATCAAGTTTTATTCCTTTCCTAATATATTTTAACATATTCGCATTACTTCTCGGATTCTTCCAGTCCACACAAATCCCTTTTTCCCCTATAGGAAAATCCCTATTTTCTAAAGATTTTCCTACCCCTAACGCTGTGTGCAAAATGCCGGGTCGTCGTGTAAACGGGTCCAAAGTAGATGCGTTATGGCATTTTTCGCCCATGTAAACGGGGCCCTAAATGCGTATTTAAATAAACACCGCTAAGATTTATCAGCGCTTACGAGAAAGCAGTTTAAGTAAGTTTAAGCAGTAAATGAAATAATTTATGAATGTTATTTCTATTGAAACGTATTTAAATTGCTTTTGATTAAAAACATTTTTAATTTATTTAAATAACGAAAACGAAATTTTCCTTTGATTTAATTTATACGAGTTAATGTTAATTGCTGATACTCCTATTGATTAACAATGAACATTATTTAAATATTATTTTTTTGATTTTAATGTACGAAATTAGAAGATAGTTGATAATGAAGAATTTGTTTCATTTTAATCTCATTAATATTGATTTGCCAAATTAACTATCACATTTCGAAATTAGAGAATTTTAGTGTCATTAAACAAGAGTGTATTATAGTATAGAGTACTTTTTGTATGTATCGTAAACTTTAAGTGCATGAGTATTGTTTGACTATAATATTTTCAGATCACAGAATTAATAGTTTTGAGTGAACTTTACTTCATTGACTTTTAACTGAACGTTAATAAATTAACTTTGAAATAGACTAAAAAACGAAGAAGATGGCTTTTTTGGGAAGGTCTAGAAAAGATGATTTAAGGATGTTGGCCACAGAACTGGGTCTGGCTCCGTCGAACAATCTCAAAATTATTGAACTAAAAGATCTCCTCACCAACAGTGATAGGTATGATGAGGAATTCGTCAAAGATGCGCTCAGCGTTATTGTGGAAGAACGTACAGCAACAGAAAAATAGAAAGCTGAAGTTGTGGCTCAGCAACGAGAAATAGAATTTGAACTTGAAAAAATGAAAATTCAACTTGAAATGCAGAAGCTGTCACAAGCACCTTTTACAAGCCAATAACTAGAAAACCCAAAGCTTGAGTTAAATAGAATTATTCCGAGATTCAATTCGAAGGAAGATGAAATGAGTCTATACTCGACCATTTTCGAACGTCAAGCGAAGTTCTTGAACCTCCCTGGAAAAACTTGGACAGCATACCTGATTGGCTCTTTGCCACCTGATATAGCTTAGCTCATCGCAAAAGAGGATGACGATGATGCTCAAAACTATGAAAAAGTAAAAGAAATGCTTCTCAAAAGATTTCGAGTTACAGGGGATAGGTTTAGGCAGTACTTTTCTCAACAGAAGATAAACCCAGATTCAACATGGAGAGATTTTTATTTCGAATTAAGTTCTTATTTTGAAGGTTGGATCAAAGAGTTGAAGGTAACGACGTTTGATCAATTTAAAAGTCTAATAATAGCTGATCAGATAAAAAAAAAACTCCAGCAAATATCAAAGAACACTTTCTGGATATTTGGGCGGATTTGAACGATCCTTTGGAATTGGCTGAGAAGTTGGACACATATGAAAGCCTAAGGACTGGAATGAAAAGTAATCCAAATCAGACTTTCAAGAAGAAAGAAGAATTCAGGAAACCCTTTCCAATAAAGAAAAATCAACCTGTTGGAGGATCCCATGATAACCACTCACCTGGACCCTCTAGAACTGTACCTAGATTCCCAAGTTACAAAACTGAAGGAAGAAACCCGATACAGTGTTACGGATGTGGGACTCCTGGTGTCGTCAAGTCAAAGTGTCCTACCTGCACGAGAGCTAATGAAATGGAAATTGTAGCGAACTGTATTACGTTACTCAACTTTAATTCAGACTTGTATCCCTCAAGTGAAATTGTTCTCAAAATTTTTGGAGAAAAGATTGCTATATGTGCTGATACCAGTACACTTCCCATGCCATTGCAGGTGAGAAGCTATTTAAATTCCTACAAATGCATGATGTCACCTTTGCGAACAAAAGGATTTCATTTATGATGGCTGATGGAATTCGACAGACCATTATGGCTCTGAGTACTGTCGTCGACCTGTACATTAAAGGCAAAGTTATTCCAACAGAATTTCTAGTATTGCCTGAAGCAAAAGGAAACAGGACTTTGTTAGGACTGTATTTCCTCAATGCAGCTGGAATCGTCCTTGACGTCCAGGGTGGAAAATTGCACTTTTCTGGAAATCCTCAGAAACAGTACTTCTTCAAGAAGACATTCGAAAATGTAACCCTCAGCGCATTTGAACTTCGAGAGCATGAAGGTAAAAATCTATCTCCAGAACAGGTAAGAAAACTCAAAATACTCCTGGACTGAAATGAGGCATGTTTCCAACCAGGGGGAGCCGATGCCTTTTATTGAACACCGTATTGATCACCCCTAATAGCAACGTCTCCCAACAGGATTAATCCCGTAAAGGAACAGGATTGTCAGAAGGAAAACTTCGATCAACGAAGAAGAAGAAAATATTACAAACCTGGTGACAAAGTTTGGGTGACCATTCATCCCATAAGTCGTAACAACAGGAGCAGGAAATTCATGCCCAAGAGAGAAGGTCCTTACCTCATACTCACCTTGAGATCACCAGTAACATATGAGATTGTCGACCCGGCCAACCCAGACCAAGCCCTTGGACCTTACCATGTTTCTGCCTTAGAGGACTATCAAGAACCTGAAACAGAAAGAAACACCGGATTTGTTGCTCCTCTAAAGAAAATACTAAGCACAAAAAAGAAATTACCTCCTGGTTCCGAGCCGAGACGTCAACGGAACCAGAGGGGGAGTCTATAACACACGGTTTAGTTCTAAGACCGAAATGTAGATGGCTGTACTTGTAACAGAAGTGTTACCGAACGAAACTTTGTATTACCGCCAGAGAAAGTTGGGAACTGAACGAGTGAACTTTACTTGTTTCGCTGTCCAATCCTGGATTATGTAATATACTAAATTCCCACTTATTTCCTCCAAATGTTTACTCTGTATTGTGTCTAAGTGTCTATCCATTGTGACTGTGTTATTTTATGTCATTAAATATTTTAATTACCCCGAGATCTTGTCAATTACTTTAGTTTACCCAGTAATGACGCAAGCGACCATTACATATATAAATAAAAAGGAAATATAATATTGGGTTTCTTAACTGCTTATTTATTCTTATATATCCTTCCACTTCTAAGCTTTAACTAAATTAATTTGTAGATCAAGTTTTGTTCAAAGTACACAAATTTGTTATAATTTTTTAATTAATTAAATAATTTTTATGAGTAAATTATTATGTTTGTCATCTTTAAAAATATTTTTTTGCCCTCATTATTTTGCTATGAGTCTGAAACTCCTTTTCAACAAAATTAAAAATGAAACAATAATTCCTTGAATTCTATTTTAACTCTCTGTTCCCCTTTACCTTTATTGCTTAAACTTAAGTTTTGAATTTGTACTTTATGCATTGTCACCTATCAAGTATAACTTGAAATGCATATATGTTAACATTTTATATTATATAACTCAATAAATAATTAAGAAAAATATTTTATTCTCACTCACAGAAATTCAATTTTAACTAACTAGAATGTAACAATGCTTTTTTAATATATTTTAAAGATTGTTCCTTTTTATTCTGTTAATTTTAAATTGGTAATATTTTATGCATTTGTGTAAAACATGTTTATTCTCAAAATGCATAATATATAAACACGGCATACAATCTACGTATATGCTTGTTTTTAAAAAAATTAACTTGAAAAAACCATTTAAATTTTTATAATGCTGAAAACTCATCTTTCAAGAACTAAGATGTATGCAATTTAATTTTTATTTTTAATAATCTGTTTGTTAATTTTTTTATTAACTCTTATTTTTAAATTTGAGATATGTTATATTTTATGCATTGAAGTAAATCATGTTGATTTGTTGCAATCTTTACTTTATACAAACAAATTCTTTTGGGTAGCGTATCTTTTTGATTCATACACACATATGACCAGCATTATATGCTTGTTTTTGAAAAAGTTAACATATTTTTTATAAATTTACTGTCCCCTTTTAAACAAACTAAAATGTAACAATGGTTTGATTTTTATTTTATAGAGCTACTTGTTCTTTTTTCTTTATTATGCACTTTTATAATTTTTAAATTTGGTATATAATATTTTATTAATTTGTTTACATCATATTTTATTCAAAATGCACAAATTTGTACGATTTTTAATTTTTCATTAAATTATTTTGGATGTTTGTCACATTTTTATTATAATAAACACATATAAACTATATACATGTTTGTTTTTCAAAATTTAACTTGAAAAAAGCAGAATGAATGAATAATTTCTCAATTTTTTATTTTTAATACAGTGTTTATTTTCCCGTTTTACTTCTTTTATTACCTTTTAAATGTAACAGATCTAAAATTTATATTTTGGGTTCTTATCATGTTTGATTTAATGTACATAACATTGTTCTTATTTAAATTTTTTACAAATAATTTATTTATTTTGCCACACCTGTATTATACATGCACACACCATATACCACTTGGATATATGCTAGCTTAAAAAGTTTACTGATAAAAAATATAAAGTTTTTTTAAATCATTATTTTGCAATGATTCTGAAAAATATTAATTTTTAACTAACTAAAATCTAACAGTGCTTAATTTTGTATTTTTAGTTTTATACATTGGTGTTAAATCTTGTTCATTTGAAACACATAATTTCATAAAAATTTAAAATTCCAATAAAATATAAGCAAATTGTATTCTGAATTCTATACCTTTGCAATTTATACATATACACACAAGTGTACATATTCTCACCTAAAACGTTCCCCCTTTATTCTTCATAAGGGGAAATCAAACCAATGCACTTGAATAAGCGTTCCTATTCCTTATTTTTTTTAATTAATGTTATAAAAATTTTAGATTCAAATGTTCATTACAATCCAACAATTTGAATTTTCCAGTAGCTCTGAATTCTGTAAACTCCTTCGCCTGAATTACAGGATAAGTATAAATTGTTGGAAGATATTGGTTCTCTCTCTCCCTTGTCTACCTTTAAAGTAAAATGCTGAGCAAAATACTTCTGTCCTTGGGTTGGCTCAGTTTGAAAGTTGGTAAAATTGGGTTCGATGTCGTCTTTGCCCCTTGATTGTGGTTCAAAATAAACAAAGTCAATTTCTAATAGCCCATCATGCTGTTTCAGAGTATGTTATTCAAAAACAATTGATCAATAATCATATATAAATAATTTAAATATGTTTTCTTGATTAAATATATGTTGTTTACTGTCGTACAGTAATTTTTATACCTTTCTTGCTAAAACTTTTGAGCTTACAAATACATGCAATGCAGCTCCTTTCAAAATGTTTCTTTTATGTGTTAGTGAAACTTTTTTGCAATAGGATTGTGAAATACACATTGGTTTTTATTATTATAACAATTCATAACTTAATATAATATTTGTTTACATGTTTTTCCCTCTTTGTACCATGTATTGTGTGTGGTAACATAAAGTTAGAATTGATCATTCACATAAAATAGTTGTATCTTAAATTGTTAAGCCAACTGAAGAATCAGTGTAATGAAGTCTTCATTATGTGATTATTTATTCTCTTTACTTTCTTTAAGAAATCAGTACACAGAGTTATCTATTGACAACAGTTTTAGCAAAGAAGACTGAAGCTCTAATAATAAAATGGTAATTGTTAGAATCGACAAATTTTTAATCTTAGAGTCTGAACTTAATGTATAAAAAATAAGGTACAATGCAACACATTTTAGGTTAAACAAATATTCAGGATTTAATTAATTTGCTTTTAGTATAAAATAATTGTTTTATGTGTCTTCTGTTTTTTCCTGGCAATGAAATATCTTGCTTTTATTTCATTTTTAGATAATTTTAACTGTTATTTTCTTTAAACATTCCTATGAGATATATTTTGCTTTCATTCCCACTTTTGTTAAGTTCTATTTAGAGCTATTAGAACAATGTGGATTGAAGCTAGTAATTATTTTAAGTATCAAAACTTTTATTCATAGAAGTATAAAAACTTTTAAGTATAAAGCTGTTACTATCATACTGTTTTCAAAGTTCTCTCTTAAAAATCCATTATTTCTGGTTAATACTTTTTTTTTTTTTTTCGTTTTTTTTCAAATTAAATGTCTTTTGATGACATTGCTATCAAAAAAAGTTTCGTTTTCATCGAAGAATCTGTTATGTGAATAGCAATGAATTAATTTGTATCCTTATAATTTAATTTTGATGTTTGATTTTAAAAATGTTTATATATATTGCACTTTTATTCGTTTGAGGATGATATTGTAGACTATGATAGGTACAAACAAGCTTACTTTTTAACACTTAAAAATGTTCTACTACATTGAACTATCATTAAGGGCAGAAGCATAAATGCAGTCATATTTTCTTTTCATATGCTTTAAACTGAATCAGGAAGAAAGATATAAATAAAAATGGAATAATATTGGGTTTAACAGCTCGTTCATTCTCTTTATTTAGCCTTTCTTTTCTAAGCTTTAATTCATTTATATAAATCATGTTTAGCTTGTTCAAAGTACACAAATTTGTTAGAATTTGAATTTTTTATGAACAAATTATTATGTCTGTTATACCGTTATTATGCATTCACACACCCTGCATATATGTTTGATTTTTAGAAAGTGAGCTTTAAAAAATAATTTGTTTACCCTTCTCATTCCTTTGCTTTGATTCTGAAATTTCTTTTCAACAAAATTAAATGGAACAAAAATAATAGTTTAAACTTTGAATATGTAATTTATACATTGCTGCATATCATGTTTTTTTTTTAAAAAAAAATGCATATGTTAGTTATTCAGTTAACTAAAAAAATAATTTTGAAAAATTCTTTTGTCTTGACTCCAAAAAAATTCAATTTTAACTAACTATAATGTAACAATGCTTACTTTTATATTTTCAAGACCATTCATGTATTTTTGTATAATCTGTGAATTTTGTATTGGTAATACTTTATGCATTTGTGTAAAACATGTTTATTCAAAATGCACAACTTTGCTGCAACTTGAACTTTTTGTAAAATTTTTTGAATGTCATGCATTTATTATACAAACATCACACATACAATCTGCATATATGTTTTTTTAATAAAAAAATTAACTTCAAAAAACCATTTTTTTATAATGCTTAAAAATCATCTTTCATATAATATAATATGCTATATATTTTAATAATATGTTACAATGTTAGCAATTGAATTTTTATTTTTGATAATCTGTTCATTTATCTTTTTTATTAACTCTTATTTTAAAATATTTAGATCTGTTATTTTTTATATATTAAAGTAAATCATGTTAATTTGTTGGTTTTTATTACAAACAAATTATTTTGGGCACCATATCTTTCTGTTTCAAGCACACTTACGACCTTCATTATATCGTTGTTTTCCCAAAAAGTAACCATAAAATTAAATTAATTTTTACAAATTTGCTACGATTCTGAAAAAAATCCCTTTTTAAAGAAAATAACATGTAACAATGATTTAATTTTTATTTAAACAATTTGTTTATTTATCATTATCATGCACTCTTTTAAATTTAGGATATTTATTATTCTTTTCATTTGTGTGCACCATATTTTATTTAAAATGCATAAATTTGTTGCATTATTTATTTTTTTAGTTAAATTATTTTAAGTGCCAAATCTTTATTATCATACACACATAGAATCTACATATGTTTTTTTAAAAAATCAAGGTGACAAAACAAAACGAATGAATAATTTCTCAATATTTATTTTAATACTGTGTTTGTTTCTCATTTTTTATTTATTTTCATTATTTTTAAAATATTACAGATTCAAAATTTATATTTTTTATAAAGAATTTATTTTATTTGTTGTACCTTTATTATACATATACACAGCGGTGTAACAGAGAGAGAGAGAGAGAGAGAGAGAGAGAGGATATTAGGCGCACTCCTGCAAAGTCACATTTGGCCTTTAATATTTTATAAATTTTTTAAATACGTACTTGGCAACAGTAAGACTTTGGGCCCCCTAGAATCCTGCTTCCCCTCCACGATACATATGTAGTGGCACGTTATACCACTACACATCCATCCATACCACTAGGATATATGTTAACTGAAAAAGTGTGCTTAAAAACTCTTAAACCTACAAAAATTAGGTTTTTCAAAATCGTTATTTTGCAATGATTCTGAAAAATTCATTTTTAACTAACGAAAATCTACCAGTGCTAATTTTTTATTTTGTGTTAAGTTCCTTATCTGTGAATTTTGGATCTGTAATATTTTTTCTGCATTGGTGATAAATTAACTTTACAAAAATTTAAAATTCTTATTTAATTCTTTGTCTAATTCTTATTATTACTATACATAACTTAAGCTGTATTGTGTAACATTAACTGTAGATTTATTTACATCCAGTAAATCAAAAAGGACTTTAGGTTATCTTTATTAAAAGTCAAAATATCAAAAAAGAGCGAAATTTTTCAAATGACTTTTTGACATTTTCTTAGTTTTATTGCTTCTTCTCAATAAATTTTCTTTTTACAGATGTGATCGAAAAATCTGCTCTTTTAAAATTATATTACTTCTTTAAAATCATGCATTTCATATTTTAACATAATAGCACAACTGTCTTCAGATTCATAGATATTTAAGACTAAATTCTAATGCTGGAAATTTTTATTATTCACAATAAATTTCGAAAGAATAAAACATTTGTGAGATCTATTAAAACTTTATTTGTTTGATGAGTCTCTCTTAAGGCTTCCTTTTCATGACTACTTTAAATTCGTGATCCTAGGAAAAGTTCTCTTTTCCTCCCCAACTTACCGATTTGAATGCACACCACTTTATTCAAAAGAATATAAGGCGATGCATATTTTTTTTGGATTTATACGCTTTTCGACCAATTTTTAAATAATATGGATGTCCTAGGATTATTAGGACAAACGTCTTGGGAAGTAAGGGACATTACAAGGTTTCAGATTTGCATAGCAACTTATGATCGGAAGCGTTCGTTGCTAGGTGGCGTTGTACACAAAAGCACTGGAGGAAACAGACCTGTATCATCACTCGCAGTCGAACATGGAACAGTTTTACGAACACCGAGATGGCAGATATGCACTTTATTTACCACTAGGCAGATAGAAATGCACGAGCAGCAGAGATATTTTATCGTGAAAAATACCCCAGAGAGATACTCCCAGACCATAGGATGTTTACTAACTTAAAAGGTAATAGGCATAGTGTGAAAGCAAACCACGAGTGTGCCGAACTCCCAGCATGGAGCAAAATGTGATGGATACCATTCGAAGAAATCCAAGTACCAGCGTACGAGCCACCGCTGCTGCCGTAGGAGGACCTCGGAGTAGTGTTCATGGTGTTTTGCAACGTGAAGGCTTACATCCATACCATCTTCAAAGAATACCGCCACCAGTGACGTAGCTACCAATGGGCTGGGCGGTGCCGTGCCCCGTAGCCCTCAAGCTGTAGGGGAGGGGCCTCGGACCCTGACCACCAAGCAAGTTGTGTCTCCCAAATTTAAGATGTAAATATAAAAGGTTGCAACATAACTATAATCATGGCAATTCAGTTGAAAGTAATTTTGAACTTGTAGGGAATCCCCCTTTCACTTATTTTTTTAGTATTGAGAGCTTTACTTATTGAAACGTTTATATTATTTTCATTTTTCTATAATCTGTTACTTGAAAGTTCCACGAAAATCTTACTATACTTATTATTACATCTTAAAAAAATCATCCACGAAAATCTTACTATACTTATTATTACATCTTAAAAAAATCAATACAGGAGTCATTTCCTTCCTAGTTATATTCTTTTTTAAGTAACAATATGATTCGTAGTAGGCCAGTTACCCTGTTTCAATGTTTCACAATCTTCGAGTATCTGAGCCCTCATTGGCCAATGGAAAGTCACGTAAATTCTTTAACGTTCTGATCTCAGTAATTTTTTTTCGTCTTTAAAAAGCCGGTTTCTTTTTCGGAAAAACTTTTTAAATATATTTTATATTCATTTCAGCTATAAATCCAAATTTCTCAAGTAATTTATTCACTGAATAATTATTAAACTCTTTTTTAAAATGGGCAAGTTTATGAAAATCATGCTACCTCAATTCCAGACAGGAGATAAAAGCCCTGACGGAGTATGCGCTCCACAAATAACCCCAGGTATCAATAGACTGAGGTAATTTCATCCCCCTTCCTCTTCCCTTTTGCTGATGGTTTTTTTAAAAAATAATTATAACAATATTATATTATATTTTCTTGTTCATGCATATTTTTTGTATCATTTCCTGTCAATCTCGGTGGTCCATTTCGTAGCTCTAAGCACTCTGGTGTGTGTAGGGGGGGGTGAGTTCGATCATCCCCCCAAAATAGCCAGGGATTCCCCAACGACGTTGTTTTGTAGCATAGCATTTCTTTTTTTCACCTGCCTTTTAATTTCAGTATATAAATACATACAAAATGTAAAGTATGAATCATAAAACTGAAATAGGGATAAAAAACACCCAGTGGAGCGTTTAAGCACGAACAATGCCAAGAAAGAGAAGATCGTAAGCAAAAATTGTAGCTTTGTATATTTAAAGTATTTATATATTTTTGCTTGATAAAAATTCTACCAAGATAGAGCCTTCATTTTTTTCAACACTAGGACTTTGGATACCGAGCTACGCCACTAACCGCCACAGCCCATGTAATATCTTTGCCCAATAAATATTTCAGGTTATTTTAGTGTTGTTCATTTTCGTTTCTTGTATCTATTTTCCCATGACGTTTCTGACCATGGGTTGCTATGCAGATATGAATCCTTGTGATGTACCCTATCTCCTTTTAAAGTTAGTCCCAATAATCCTAGATCACTTATGTATCTGATTTTTTTTTAAATATCTGAAAACTGATAATTTCCATTTTTTATAATTGACAAACAAATATTTTCAAAGCTGGAAAAGAAAAAGTGAAATTCCGGATAATTTTTTTCATGTTCATTCAAGAATATTGATTAAATAGGAATCGAAGGTCAGAATAGAGCCGACTATTTTCAACAATTTTGTGTTAGCCTTGTGATAGACTATCATAATATATTGCCTAAGAATAAGTTGATGGAATTATTAAGGAAATACTCTATTTCACACACATAATTTTTCATCAGCAAAGAGATTAATGCAAGCATATTTACGTAAAACAACCCAAAATAAACAGAAATTAGAATCAAACTCATAATTTTTAACACGTATATAAAACAAAAACTCTAAAGTGATTAGTTTATACCTGTAATACATGTATTTGAGCAATGCTATTCCCATTTCCATGCCGTGGCCGTAGTTGTCGAGTGGTATAGGTATCGGATCATGGCTGGCTTTATCACGAGTTCGAGCCCAGTACCACTAAAGACCCGCCGTGTAGGGCAGCCATGTACGCTAAATCTGTGGAGACTTGAAACATCCTCCCGTTGGTGTGATGTGGTGGCTGCTCAGGTGTCGTCCACGTCACTTGACCATGGTTCAAAATTACGTGATCTGTCGACAAAAGCCCTCGTGTAGTTGAACAGTGCGACGTTAACATTTACTCACCCACATCTATGCCAATAGGTAGTTTGCGTATATGCAGCTTTATTGGAGGTAAATTCGGTGACTTTCTTTGGTACGCTAGAACGTTGCTACTCTTTTTTTTCTACGTCAAAACACCGATGGAAGTTCTTGAATCCATAAGAAAAAGTTTGAAGAGGATTCAAGATACACTTAGGAGTACTAGAGGTGATGCTGTAAATTATATTAGACACCATTACAAAGAAACTTTAATTGCACTGAAAAAACTGACGGAAACGAGTGAAAGCTTTAATAAACGCACAGTTGCACGAAGTTTATTAGTCGTTATGCAGTCACATTCGTTTTTATGTTACTTAGGCTTCTGACAACTGGTGCTGTATGAAGTCAATCATAAACACAAACTCAGTGGCGCAACAGCCCATGAGGGCCAGAGCTTACTGTCACGATTTTAGTATACGCGATGATTGGGCGCTGAGGTGCAAGAGCAGATGTTCCGTTCAGATGGTCAGTCTGAAGTGAGACCCCAGTGTTTAAGTCCCTAAGCAAGCTCTCGATGCTTATTTATCGACCCACTGCAGTAGGGATGTAGGGTTGAGTCGACCTCGCCTAGCCCGGGAATAGAACCCAGACCTGTGGTGTGGAGGCGCGATACGCTACCACTCGATCACTGGGCCTTGAGGAAGACAATGATGCTCAAAATTATTTTCAAACAAAAGGACTTAATATCCAGCAATGCGCTAAAAAAATACGTGCTTTACAGACCGTATTAGATGCAAAACGAGAGGAATTCGTGGAAGAAGTTTAATATATGCTAGAAGTTTATATGAAGAGCTTGAAATTTCTTTTGAATCCCTAAGACGAATCAGGAGGAAGATATACACTCAGGAACATTGAAAATAGTGTCCCAAGAAGAAAGCTAAGTACAATCGCAAAACTTTGCAAATAAGTACAGCGTAATGTGATATGCAAATGATTCAAGTTTTGTGCCAATACGCATGCTCATACACGCCAAGGTGGCACTACAATCAGGAAGAGGGTGCTATATAAGCCAGCGCAAATTCGAAGATTCATAAACGTGATGACTACCTGCCGATTGTAGGAAGACTTTGGTAAGCGAAACATGCCAGGTAAACGTGCTAGAAGATATTTCCCACAGTTAAGCGAGTTTGAGAGAGGCTTGATTATCGGGATGAAAACTGCAGGCTGGTTGACGTGCCGTGTTGCTGGCCAGGTGGATCGTTCGGAGTGTGCCGTTAGAAACTGTTGGGAGCAGTGGACACGAGAAGGTACCCACGCGCGGAAAACCGGGTCTGGAGCGACCAGGAAGACCACGAGGAGAGAGGATCGAAGGATCGTGCGGCAAGCACTTGTGGACCCCACAGTGACTCGTTCAACGATACGAGCAGACATAGGTGTAGCAATTGTTCTACAAACAATTTCTAGACACCTTGCAGAAGCAAATCTTAAATCCAAGCGCACTTTCCGTGCACTCCCTTTAACACCGGAACATCGGCAACTGCGTCTACAGTGGTGCCAAGCCTGATCAATGTGGAATGTCACAGATTTGCAAAAGGTTGTGTTTAGAGATGAATCCCGGTTTGTTTGGGGGACAGATGATAATCGTGTACGGGTGTGGAGGTGCCCTGGTGAGCGGTACAATTCCTCCCACACTGTTCTACGTCACACTGCCTGCACAGCTGGTGTAATGGTCTGGGGGGACATAGCCTATGATAGCCGGTCCACTTTAACGTTATGTTGATGATATTCTTCGACCCCTTGTAGGACCTTTCCTAAATGGTCTCCCAGGGGCAGAGTTTTCCAGCAAGATAATGCTCGTCCGCACACAGCAAGTGTTGTTCAAGACATCCTACGTCATTTTCAGACTCTTACATGGCCAACCCGCTCCCCCGATTTGTCCCCTGTAGATCACGTGTGGGATCAGCTAAAACGGCAGATGCCATCGTGTCACTCTGTACCAGATTTAGAGTTGGATGTTCAAGATTTGTGGGCCATTCTGCCTGACATGACAACATAAGACCCATCATGACAACATAAGGTGTCTAATCAACTCAATTCCGGACCGTGTGGCGGCATGTATTGCAGCTGGAGGTGGTCCAACGCGCTATTGAAGTTGCCCAGTATTTGTTTCGTTGCACACCCTGTATTCGTTTAATTGTCTTGTTTTTTAGATCAAGTGAATATCTCATCTGTGTCATTATGTGTATTAAATTTCATTTCAATCCAATGCTTTCTTCTTGGGTTGCTATTTTCAATGTTCCTGAGTGCATTTAGCGACGGAAGTAAAGATGTTCAGTTATCACACGAAGATGGTTTGAGGCGAACAATATTTTCTTCTACAGACAATATTACTGCTGAAATTCGAGAAAGGTTCTAACAGTTGCAGAATCTTGTGCAAAAATATGCTTTTTATGGCCTGAAGTGATATTGAGCATGAAAGAACTTAAGTTAGTTCAAGCTCCTCAAGACATTAATAAAGAAGAATTTCAACTTGAGTGCGTACGTCTACAAGCTTTCGTAGCTGCAACAGACCCAGGCTGTAAAAAAAGAACTCATTAGGTACGGCTCTCTGGCTTTATTAAAATATAGTATAGAGTCAAAACTTGAAGAGGGCATACCAAACATTGTCATAATGTTGAGAAGTTTTTTGACATCTGCCATCAGTAATGCCAGTTGCGAGAGAAGCTTCTCTAAGCTAAAATTAATCAAAGATTATATCAGATCGACTATGTTCACATTTAGGCTAACACATTTAGCTATTCTGGCAATTGAACATGACATACATATTGATATTTTCAATTGTGAAAAAAATTTTGCTATGAAAAAAACACGAAAAGTGCATTTTGAATCAACAAAAATATTTAAAGCTGCTTTTTTTCAATTTTAGTAATTTTCTTGAGTAATAATTAAAATAGAGAGGCAACGAGTTTCTGGTTGGTCTCAGGTGGCGAAAGCCCACTCTACGCCACTGACTGAAGTGCCAATGAATTAGGGATACCTATCTAGTAACGATTTAAGCCTCCTCTGTCCCTGATAACGGCTGCCATATGACGAGGCATAGATTCAACAATATTCTAGAAACTTTCCATGGGAATGACTTGCCAAACTTTGGTTAAAGCTGTCCATAATTCAAAAAGGCTCATTGATGCTGTGGGATGGCCTTTCACGCCTTGTTCCAAAACATCCCAAAGATGCTCCGCAGGATTTAAGTTTGGTCTAATTTATTACCGGAAAGTCAGAGGAATGGTCATCCAACCAGCTTGTAGCCAGCCGTAACTTGTGAGAGGTACAGTTGTCTTGTGTGGAAAACCATTACCAAGCGGATAACAGAATAGCATAAGTGGATGGAGATGATCACTCAGCAACTCTCCGCACCGAATTGCATTGAGGGAGGTTGGTACACGCACCAAAGACCCCAAACAGAGTCACGTAAAAACACCCCACACCATTATTGAGTCACCATGCTTTTGTATTCCAAAATGTCATGCTGGATCCACGGATTCATGAGCCTGATGCCATATTCTGAGCCTTCCGTCGGCTTTAAGCAGTTGGAATCGAGCCTCATTACTCCATGCTACTCGATTCCAGTCTTCTCACTCCAATCTCTGTGCTCTCTTGCCCAAGGAAGACGTGCAGCCCGATGGCTTGCATTGAGCAATGGTACTCTCGTAGATCGACGGCACCCGAAACCCATATGGTGAAGCTAGCGTCACACAGTCCGTTTATTGACTGTAAAACTGGCACCGTCCTTCAACTGGGTGGTAATTAGAGCTAATATTTGGTTTTGCTGGCTACGTTCAATACGCCTGAGCCGTCTCTCACCGCGCACTGTCAAGGCTAAATGTCATTTGTAGTTTTCCCGCCCACTAGTTTTTTGTCCACTGTCCATAGATTCTTGGTATACTCTTGATATTGTCAACCTTGAAAATCCTAGCTGTCAGGCGATTTCGGAAATTGAATGGTCCATGAGTCACGCACCTATGATTTGTCTACATTCGAAGGTATCTAAACCTTGCAGTTTACCCAAACTGGAGTAATTACAAGAATTAATTCAGAACAACCACAGTACGCGCTATATATGCAGTTACCACAGTGCCCTCACTTGCTCTTAAATGATCCACAGCGCTACACAATTTGCGTAGCCCTTGCTATCCCTAATTCAGTGACACTTCAGTGTATAAAGAATGTTCAAATAACATATTAATAAGTACTTAATTTTGTACATTCTACATAGTAAGGCATTGATTATGGTTGCATTTGCAGACAGGGACGTCTTAAGGCATCGGCCAACTGGATCCAGGGCTTCACCCTTATAGTGGGCCTTGTTTCGTTCTCGAGTGAATGAGTGAATATTAACGTTGCACTGTTCATCTACACGAGGGCTTTTGGTGACGGACCAAGTAATTTTCAACCATGATCAAGTGACGTGGACGACAAGTGAGCTGGAACCCTCTCTCCTAACTACCACATAGCACCAACGGGAGGATGTTTCAGCTCTCGACAGATTTAACGTGTATCGCTGCCCCACACGGCGGGTCTTTAGGGGTACTGGGCTCGAACTCATGACATGCCTGTCATGATCCGATACCTTGACCACTGGGCTACCGCAGTCTTTGTTTCGTTCTTGAATCAGTCTTAATATGACTTATGATCCGGATAACTTTAATGGTCAATTATTCTTTCCATACATAGTCTCAAACAACAGAATTTCAAACCGTATGTCAACTGGTAAAATTAGCAGGAATGTATTATTATATGTGATGAAAGTTGTCCAAGTCTAGGCCTAGGCCTAATACCATAAGCAATCACTTATCTCATTTAGCCCAAATGCGGCCATTGGTTGAGTCTGGTTTGTGCCTAAGTTTGTGATATTGTAAGTTGGGCACAGTTATTTGTTTGAAAATACTGCTTGTACGAGTAATTAACAATGCACGCTATACATGGTGGTATCGAAAATGCAGACATGCATTACATGTACGGCTGTGCAAATGGTAATGGCATATCTTCGCTACGAATGTATCACGCACAGCTTCCAGATCGAAAAACGCCGGATCACAGAATTTTTCAGTGGTTACATCATCTACTTCATGAAATACGCTCGTTCCAAGTCACCAGACATGATGCTGGTCGACGAAGAGCTGTACGCATTTCAAGCCTAGAAGAAGGCACCTTGAACGTTGTGGCGCGTCAAGTACACGAGGTTTACCTTATCACGAAAGTGTGAGTCATCAGACTGCTTGTAGAGTGTGTGTTGAACGAAAATCGCTTACACCTCTTCCGTTTTCAGTGATTACAAACTTTGAATGCCACAGACTATCTTCTCCGACTGTCAGTGAAAGGTACAGCAATGTGCGCTGCAGCTGGACTTAATACATTACGTGCTGAATAGTTACAAACAGTTATTGTAAACATTACACTTATCAACGACGCTTTCAATAAACACTTTGTCTTTTCTTTCGTCTCTTATTTTTTGTGTGTTTGTTCTTAACCGCGTCACTTGTGCTCGTACGTTACTGTACAACAAATGATTGTTAAAATATGTCCTGTACTTACCCTTAAAGTTTGTACTATGAATTCAGGACCACCCTATATACCAAGGATGGTGATCCAGTGGCACGCGTGCCATCAATGGCACGTGACACAATATTTTGGGCACGCCAGCGATCAAAGTGGTTTGCATTTTATTTCAAAATAACAAAATTCACTATGAAATATTACGAACAAACGCGGAAGATCGATCGCAGGGCGGCGGGCAGTATACTCGTTTGTTATTTATTGTCTCTTAGTTACATCTTGGACTACAGTTGATTATGTCTACTCGTAGCATAGTTGATATCATCGACGTAACTATATTTTAAAATTTACATGTGTTATATTTACGATTTTTAACTGTTATTTAACATGGCTAGTTCAGCAAATGAAAAAAAAGTGCAAGATTGTGAGTGTAACAGAAAATTTCAAACGGCAAATCTAGAAATATGGCATGGTTAGTAAAGGTGACAAAGTGGTGTGTGTTTTATGTTCTGAAACAGTGATATGCAGAACATCGTCTGTGAAACGGCATTTTGAGACAAACCACAAATCTTCTTGACAAAAAAGTGAGCCACAGCAAAAATAATTAATTACTTACAAACACTTTGGCAGATGACTCCAATTTAGCATGCATTCTACTAAAACTGACATCTTACAATCCTAATATAAGTTATTTGCCATCTACACTCAATCTGCAACAACAGAAGTCACACCAAAAATATGTTCCTTTAATTTGAATTACATATATAACTAAAAAATTGACAACTATACAGTGAAAAAGGTATGTTTTCGTAGTAAATAAAGAGTTTTGAGTTTTTGGTTAGTATTTAGTTTTATTATTTTTCCCATGATCACAAGTGAAGATTATTTGGCAACACATCTATACCTCATTAAACACTTCTATAGAAAAAATGGCGCGTTGATCCATAAAGGTTTACTACCCCTGCTATATGCTATCTAGTTTTAAAAATCACAGGTAGAGCCTACTTTTGCATAGGGGCCTAGGGACTCAGAAAAATTTTTTTGAGGCCCAGGACCTCAAAAAGTCTTAAGACGTCCTAATTTGCAGCAATAATGCAAATATGTGGATTTACATTAGCGCTTCGAATATGTTCGTGAACATATGTTGAATAGTTCTAATATAAAGATGTAAAGAATTAAATAACTGTATGATTTAACGAAAGTTTAAAATATTAAGGTATATTTATCTATAGCAACTTGTGCACTTTTGTACAATAAAAGAAAGTGGTATTCTAAAATACATGAAAATTTTTACTACTATTATAAATGCGAAAGTTTGTATGTATGGAGAGAGAGATGTTTGTTATTCTTTCACGCAAAAACAACGGAATGGATTTTGATGAAACTTTACAGTGTGATATAGCTTATATATCAGAATAACACATAGGCTATAATTTATAAAGGTATTGTGTGAAGTGTCCAAAATAAAACGATTATTGTCAAGTAAGTAGGGAAAAATTCTTTCATCTGCAAAAACTCCCACGGCAGCATATATATCTATTTCTTATGAGTGAAGCAAAGCTTTCCCTTTTTGATTTGTCTATGCCAGGCACCAGGAACTGCGAAGGCTTGAACTGGCGGTGCGTGAGGTAGATTACAATTTTAACATAAATAAGTACAACAGAAGGTAATATTAACGTATTACACTTCTAGATATAAATTATATATACTATTTTAAGCATTCATTACACAAAATTTGTAACAATGTGTTAAATTTGCTGAGCAGAGATCAGCTTATAAGAAGATTTTTCCAAAAACTGATCCACAAGAAAGTTACGAGGTGAAAAAAAGCTGTTAGATGTACAGACATAAAATTTAACAAACATATTTTTTCCAGCAGAGATATGCATACCCCCTTTTTTTTGTTTAACTTGCAATTCACGCAAAAATTAATTCTTTAAAAACTTCTTTATCCTTCAATCTATATTGTTTAATGTTTCAATTCACCCGTGCCAAGAACGGGTACTATACCAGCTAGTATCAAATATTTTTAAATAGTCCTTACACCTTTACACTCATGAAACTAATTAAGTTACAAAAGATTCTTCCATAGAGAGAGCGTTCCAATCCTTCCTAGAAGAAACAAGATTGCTCCGCCAAAGCAGGAATTTTTTTCTTAATAATTTATTTTTTTCTCGTTATGCAGATTAGAATTTATGTTTCATAAGCCAAACATGTATTGGATTTTCGATTGGAAATAATAATTGAAAATACGTATCTTGTGAATTTCAGTGTTATTTTCTATTTCATTGTCTTTTTTCTATTTAATGTAGATTCTCATTTTGAATTTAACCGGAAATCAGTTTATATATGATTAAAAATTTCATAACATTTACTGTAGATTTGGTATTTTTGTTTTAGAAATATTCTTTTCATTCGCTTTCGATCAAAAATTCCGTTTTACTTGCTTATCAAGAAAGCAATTTTTTTTTTGGTATAAGGAATTATTAATATAATATTAAAAAGAGAAAGAAACAGACCATCGAAGAATAAATATAATTTATTTTTGGATCGACATTAGAGCTTTAAGATGCATAGAAAAAGTTCACAAAAATAGGACAAGATATAAATTAATATGTACAGCGCTTTAAATAGTTCATAGAATTTTTTCCTAATATTCCATTGTTCTTGCTCTGAAATAGATAAAAACATTCAAATTATTAATTACGTCTAATTCGTATTATTACCATTAAAAACTAAAACTGTGTTGTTTCAAATAAACTGTAAGTTTATTTATATCCAAAGAATCAAAAAATAATTTAGGTTTTCTTAACTAAAAATCAAAATATTAAAAAGGAATGAAATTTTGTAAAGGGGTTTTTAACATTTTCTTAGCTTTATAATTTCTTTTCAATAAATTTGCTTTTACAAATTGTAAACGAAAATCTGCGCTCTTTTAGAACTACATTACCTTTTCAAAATGGTACATTTTATATTCAAATATGATAGCAATTTCTTCAGTGTTATATTCAGTGTTCAGTGAATAAGACTAAATTCTAATTCTGAAAAATTTATTAACTACAAATGGATTTGACAGAATAATTCATTTTTCAAATTATTAATACAAAATAAATTATGAGTGCCCTACTCACGGTCATTTTAAATTCGTAAACATGTTGTTCCAATGAGTTTAGGAATTGAAAATGAAGTCCAATTATGTTTTTTTCCTTATACCTATACCAACATATCCATTTGAATGCACTATACATTTAATTCGAAAGAGTAAAATATGATGAAGATTTCTATGGAATTATATTTTAAAAATCGGATAAAAAGTGCATATCTGAATATTTTTTAATATCCAAAACTAACAAACCATTCTTGATACTTAATATATAAGTATTTTCAAAAATGAGGAAAAAAAGTAGAAATCCTGTGAATTTTTTTCTCTTTTCTTTGCTTTTCAAACACATTTTTCAAATATACAAAACAGTCAAAGCTCTAGAAGTATAAAATAGAAACTCCTTAGTCTTACCAACTATCATTAAAAGTGATTTAATAGTTTTTGAAAAATTCGTGGAATTGTGTGTTTTTTAACTTTACCCATCATTTTCATTGTTCATCGTTTTCTCCCACAGAATAAGGCATTTTCCAACCGCACTCTGTTCTAGTTTTTCATCTTCAAAATAAGTTACGTCAGTGCTTCTCAAACTTTCAATACTGGCGCCCCCCTTTTCGATCACAATTTTTATCGCGCCCCCTCCCTATACATTAATAATGTACTGAATGCAATAATAATGCACTTTGACGCTAAAGCTACAATTGGCGATCATAATTATAAACCATACAAATTAGTAACATAAGTATAAAAAATTTTGTATGTTACTTTTAAGCAAAATAAATAAATAAATAAAATAATAGGATAATTATTATGTTATTTTTCTTTTCTCTGTAATTTTTAAATTGAACATATTGCAAAATGCGGTGGCTGCTTAGAAGACAAAATATAGATATCTGCTAAATATAAAAAAAGAACTCAGTAAGTCAATTTCTAATCATAAGCATTCCTTATAAAAACTTTTCTTTACAAGACAAGCCCATGGAAATCTTTAATACTTATTAAACTTGTTCTTAATTTAGTATTAATTAATTAGTTATAAAATACTCTGTGAAGCACTGATACATTAAAAGTATACCGTCTGAAATGCCCACTCTTTGCACGAGTTCATTTATAAGCAAATAAAACATTATTGATATAATAGCTGAATTGTAAGGAGAGCAACGCCAAGTGCGCGACAATGTTTACAAAAATGTAAAATGATTTTTTTAAAATGATTGCTCAAATTATAATTAGCTTTAAGCGAATTGCAATTTTAAGCCTCACAGAATTAGCATTTATAATTTATGTTAAATAATGAACAGTAATATAAAATTCCGATGAAGAATAATTGTATTATTTTTAATATTTAAAGCGAAAAGACTTCATGTTTTAACCCAGGAGCAGGCGCGCATTCGATACGGTCGCGAGCGGGGTTATTGAGTCCCCCCAATCATTTTTTTTTATAATTCTTTTATTGTAAACGATACAAATCATGATTCTAGTGAATAATTTAACTAAGAGAAAGTTCACTTACCTACTTTCAAGGACTTTTCAATTTTTCTTTGGTAACAAATAAACAGTTTTGCCAGAATTAACGATTTCATAATCTGTGTGTCCCACGCGACCACTTCCAGGTAAAAAGTATATTCATTATGATAATATGTATGTTACTGCTAAAAAAATTGTGTGAAACGTTTTTCGTTTTTCTTTTAATGTTTGAGAGTTCTCATAAAAATAAATCTTGGCCAAGTAATCATTCAAAGTGTGTGTGTGTGCTCTCCGTGGTTTTTCAAATATCATAAATCTCTTTTGCATGGAAATAAGCGCAACAGAGAAATACATTACTTACAACTTCCCTAAATGAGAAACAGACACATAAGAGAGGGATCATAACTAACTGTACTAATAACTTAGAAGGTGAAGCATATTACAGCTATAATGCGCAGTATTTCAAAAATATGACAGTGATGAAATTTTTATGTTACTAAACTTTTTCGATTCTGGGTCTGGGATATTTTTTTTCTGTGAAAGAGTAGTATGTTAGGTTTAAAAAGAACGCGAATAAAAAAATATCTCATCATGGGATTACAGCAAATCAAATAAAAGTTTTTTTATTTGGTTATAGGATCAAAGATAGCTAATTAGTTATTGAAGAAGTTTTTATTTTTGATGACTTAATATCCAGCGCGTGCACCTATAAATTATATCAGAGTAAAAGTGCATTTTTTATTATGTCTGAAAGTATTTTGTTTTAATTCATTCCAGTAAATTAATTATTTTTTAAATCTTTTACTTTCGATATGTTCGCGCCCCCCTCGCAAGTTTATCACGCCCCTACCCTCAGGGGGGCGCGCCCCACAGTTTGAGAAAAATTGTGTTACGTAGATAGAGATTAATTTGAAATATAAAAGGATTTGTCACATCGCATATCCTCTTTAATGAAAAATACTTGAAGACAGTATTTTCCTGGTACCAATGAACCCCGAACCTCATCTTGGAATGTTTTTCTAGCTAGATAAATTGCAGAAAAGTGATAAAAATTTGGGATTTGCGTGACAATGTATCACACGTTTTGCAAGGTATGTATATGTATATGTGTGTTTGTGTTAATATTTAAAAGTTATAGCTTATTTTAACTTTAGTCTCAACTTTTTTATTTTCAATTTAAACGTAATACACTCATAAATTACAGAGGATATACACTGAAGTACCACTGAATTGGGGATAGCAAGGGCAATGCAAATTGTGTAGCGCTGCGCATCATTTATGTGCAAGTGAGGGTGCTGTGGTAACTGGATATATAGCGCGTGCTGTGGTTGTTCTAAATTAGTTCTTGGAATAACCAGTATGGGTAAACTGCCTGATTTAGACGCTTTTGATTTAATACTGGAGTCCAAGCTTGTCTTTTCTTGGATTTATTCATAACATTTCGATAAACTTCAATAAAACAAAACTTAATAATTTTACAAACATTAAATCCTCAAGTTAACTATTAGACTGAAAATATTCTAGAAAACAACGGCACTTCTAGAAGCCAAAGCCAAGATCAAGATTTTAAGTAGAAAATGTCCGAGATAAAAACAACAGCGACCAAACATGCTGAAGCCAGGTTTCCGAATATCATAGGATCAGCTACATATCATTTTCGTCGGGATACACCCCACGGGGGTCTGAGCGCAGTGATCGATACGCTCCGCCCACGCAGGGAACAATAATTCACAACATCCTGCCCCCGGATGAACCAAAGGGGACTCATAACATTTTCCATGTATTCAAGAAATAAAATTTTAAAATCAAGCATTTCTTTGCTTCTAGCAAAGTTAAATTTTAAAAATATTAAACAAATTAAATAATTAAATATTCTAACAAATTTCAATGATGCACTAATAAGAAATAACACTTAAACAACAAAATATCCTGAAATTTAAGAAAAGAAATAAAAAGGGTTTCATTATGCATATTTTAAACATTTTGTCAAGGAAATTATACATTATAAATTTCCTAACTTATTAATAAGTCACTGATCAAGCTACTTATTAATGCTTGAAATAAGCAAGAATTAAATGAGTAACACATTATTAATAATAAATCAACTCAAATTTTCAGACATTTTCGTACAACAATACACATTAAGAAAATATAAAATATTTTAATACACAATTTTCAAGAATCATTCTAGCTAAAGCAACATTTAAGAATAAAATACTAAACTGCATTGAATCTAAACAAATACACATTATTAAACAAATGTTTCAAATAAAATTATTTACATTAATATAAGCATTCAAAATATCATTATAAAATTATGTTATTCAAGAATGAGTACATGAGAACCTTGATATTTACAATGACAACAAATGTTAATTATTAGTCCTGGATTTCTAAATTACACAACAATTGTACAGGACGTTTAATTATGTAAGAATCTGTCTTGATTTTATAAGCCCTTACCTTGCTATCTCAACCGGGAAATAATTCAAGAATTTTTCTAGGTAATTGATCCTCTTTGATCAAAACAACATCATTAATTTTCAATTGAGAAGCATTTTTAAATGTGCTAGAGCTGATCTTAAATTTAGCAAATACTCATTCTTCCACCCAGACCAAAAGGATCTCATTAGTTTTTCTCGATAATTAAAAGCTTAATTAAGCATTTTCTGGAAGTGAGAGATTGGAATCAAGGTGAAGTCTTACAGGTGGCAGTGAAGTGATTCTTTTCCCTATAATAAAATGTGCTGGAGTCAAAAGAATTGGTTCCTCTGTTTCACTACCAACGTAAGTTATCGGTCGAGAATTGATCATCCCTTCAATATCAGTTAGAACAGTTAATAACTGTTCAGTTGTGAGTGATGATCTTCCAAGTGTTTTTTGAAGTGCGACTTTCACAGAACGCTCCATTTGTTCATAGAAACCATTCCATCAGGCGGCTCTGTCGACGATTTAATTCCACTTAATAGAGTGAACAGAGTAAAAGTTTTTTACATTTGCGTGGTTCAACACTTTCCATATTTGTTGAAACTCCAATTCAGCACGTTTAAAAGTACGGGCCTTATTTAATATCACCGTGAAACACAAACCGCGTCGAACAAAAACGTCGAAGAGCAAGAAGAAATTTGTCAGCAGTCATACTACCGACCAGCTCTAGATGAAAACATCTCGTTATTCCACAGGTAATTAACAGTATGTACTGTTTGGCATCGTTGTCTTTGACGAATAACGGTGCTGAAAAATCAATCCCTACAACTGAAAAGGGAGGTGACTCCGTCACGCGGACGTCTGGAAGAGGAGTAATAACTTGACTTCTCGGATTTGAGTAAAATTTCATACAAGTAATGCACTTTTTTCAGGAGAGACTTTATAGTCTGACGAGCTTTCAAAATACAGTATTTCTCTCTCAACTGCACCAATGTGTGAGACACATCAGAATGAAATACTCTTTTATGTGACTCTCAAATTAACAATTCAGTTAACCTAGATTTGGAAGGGAGAATAATAGGATGTTTCTCATTCACTGATAAATGAGTTGTGTTTTTCCTAGTCTTCCTGTGACTCGCAGAACCCCGTTGTCATCCAGGAAATGGTTCAAGCACACAACTTCGAGTCATTTTGTAAAGTTTTCTTACTTTTCAAGCAAGTTATTTAACTGGTGTAAAAATCATTTTGAGTTACTTTCACCCAAAATATTTCTGCATTGCAGAGCTCTTCCGCTGCTAGAGGACCCTTTACGATGTCTTTTCGTCTAAGTGCGTACACAAAACGAAAAATATGAGCTGTAATTCTTAATAGTTTAAGCAAACTACTATATTTGTCTGGATCTATAATTCTCTCGTGTGTAATTGTTAAGTTGACAATAAGACTGGATTTCAACTCAACAGTTTCAGAATCCATCGATTCCAATCCTTCTAA
Source organism: Trichonephila clavipes (assembly GCA_019973935.1). NCBI lineage: Eukaryota > Metazoa > Arthropoda > Arachnida > Araneae > Nephilidae > Trichonephila > Trichonephila clavipes. Next base: position 172,865 of record BMAU01004018.1, read on the forward strand.
TTTGGGCCACAGGTTTTCAGAATCTTATAGCCATTCAGGACCATGCCACCATTTTTCGGAATTTATAAGCTCTTTACCAGTTAGGCCTCTAGTCAATAAGTCAGCCAGGTTTTGCTTACCACTGCAATGCCTCCAAGACACAGGGTCTGTGTTTTTTTTTTAATTTCCGAGATTCTATTTGAAACAAAATGTTTAAATTTGGATTAAGGGTTCAGCAAATACCATTGCTTAATGATTGACATTGGGCTGCACGTCTTGCTTGGGCAAGAGAGAACAGAGACTGGATTGTAAAGGACTGGAAACGAGTAGCACAGAGTGATGAGTCCCGATTCCCACTACTTAACGCCGACGGTAGGCTGAGAATATAGCGTCAGGCTCATGAAGCCATGAAAAGTCGGAACTGTAGAAGGGCATGGTGACAATCATGATCAGGGGTGGCTTTTCGTGGCACTGTTTGGGATCTTTGGTGCATGTACCAACCTCCCTGAATGAAATTCGGTACGTAGAGTTGTTGGGTGATCACCTCCATCCATTTATGCTGTTCTATTATCCGCACGGTAATGGAGTTTTCAATCGAGACAAATGTGCCTCTCATAATTCTCAGTTGGCTACTGGCCCGTTGGATGAGCGTTCCTCAGACGTTTCTGCCATAAATTGGCCAGATTTAAATACTGTTAAATATCCTTGGGATATTTTTTTATCAAGGCGTGAAAGGCCATCACAGCATCAACGAACCTTATTGAATTATGGACAGCTTTGGCCAATATTTGGCAAGTCATTCCCGTAGAACATTTCCAGAAACTTGTTGAATTTATATCTCGTCGTGTGGTAGCCGTTATCAAGGCCAGAGGAGGCCCAACTCGTTACTACATAGTTACTAACATAAGAATATTGTATAGAAAACGGCATTAAATGTATTGTTACATAATATCAGAATAGAAGACAAGTATTTCATTTAACTTTAGAGTATTCGAACTTAAAATTAAAGCAGAATTCAAACTGTTCTACATTGGCAAGCTTTGAATGGGATTTATGTACTTTTCCACCAATCGTTTTAATATTGTTGCCATATGGTGTTTATTTCCAAATACTGGAAAGAAAATCTTCTTAACTTCATTTGGTCACCAAACAAAAAAAAACAAAAATTGCCGGTGAGACCAATATGCCACCAGTTCTGTAGAATGAAAATACATTTTCTTTATTCAACAAGTCTTTATTAACCAGTAACTATAAATTGGCCAAATTTGTTACTCATTTAAAAGTTATCTCAATATATCTAGTGATATTAAAAAAGTATTCATATTTTATATTTATTTAATTTATTTTGAAAAAATTTAGGATATCGAAAAAAATTTTAAAAATTGCAACGGAAGTTTTTTTTTACATTATTAATATGATAATAATTTATCTTTTTATGTTAATATTAATAAAAAACAAATATTCCGGGAATTTAGCAAATAAAGCATAACATCCCCCACCACCTAAGCGTAATTTTTCCTAACTGACTTTGGGATCTATGAATGACTACGCAGGAAATGTTTATTAAAAAACGTAAGAATGTATGAAAGGTACGAAGGTTGCTCAGTGAACTGCAAAAAGTATTTACTATGCTGTTTATTTAAGAATATTTATTATAAGGCTTATACTAAATAGGTATTTTAAATATAGTTAGAATAGAACCGGCTAAATATTTTCAACAATTTTTTGTTAGCTTTGTGATAGAGCATTCTAATATGTTTCCCTAAATATGTTAATTGAATTATTAAGGAAATTTTCTATTAAAAAATTTTAATGAGCAAAGAGAAAAAAGGATATTTACTGAAAATAAAATAAACAGAAATTAGTAATCACACTTGTAATTTTTGATATTCATATAAAGCAGAAAAATAAGAGAAACTCTAAAATAATTATTATATATACCTGTAATCCATGTATTTGAGCAATGCTAATGATACGATGACGAGTAAAACAGCTATTCCCGCAGCTATGCCTACGGGTAGCCAAGATTCTTCATCTAAAATAAGCAAAATTATAAAATATAATTTAATAATTTCTACAAATTTTCGTTTAAAATTCAGATTGTTATGCGATTGTAAAAAAATGAATCCAACAATGATGAGTAAAACGTCGATACGGGGCGTTAGTTATTATAGATCATCAAACATTAATTAGTTAAGTTGACTAGTATCAACATATTGACGAAAAATATGTTATGTTTGAAAGCTGCTTATGTGTGTAGACAGCTTCCGTATGATAGCTTTGATAAAAAATATATGAAAGTTATTGGAATGTGCAGGCAGCAATGCTAGTAATGAAATATGAATTTGAAAGAATTAATTGATGAGATTACAATATTTCGAATAGGTTCATCGGACACCATTTACATCAGACGGAACCCTAGGGTTTCGCAAGTGATCATTATGTGCGCTAAATTCTATAAAAGATCGATTTATTCAAGGTAGTTTGCCTGTAAAAATGTATATAAATAAATATTTAAGGATAAAGTAACATCTCACACAAATTTCATGAATGGATAAATCAAGACTTGTCAATGAAGGAGAAAGAACAACTTATCGACATACCAACAGACTTGACGTGAAAGCCTAAATTTAAGCAGAAACAACTTGTAAATTTTTAGAATACGCATAAGTTTCGCACACAGTTTATAAACATGAAGGAAGGAAGATTTGATCTAGCACCTTCTGTTCCTTAAGCGCGTACTTTAGAGATCACGCCAAAAGGATCTTTTCGCGGGATGACTAATACTGGTTTATATAGATATCACACCGCCTCTTAAAATATATTATTCTAAGGCAATGTTTCTCACAAACTGTGGGGCGAGCCCGCCAAAGTGGAGTACGAGCATATTGAAAAGTCTTAAGTAAATTATTACTCAAAAAAATTAATTATTTACTGAAAGGAAGCAAAACAAAATATATTCTATTAAGTAAAATAATACTTATCATAATACTTAAAAGTAACTTAAAATATTTATTACTTAAAAGGAACATATACAATTTAATACTTATATTGATAATTTGTACGATTTATAATTAAGATCGTATTGTATCTTTAGCGTCAAAGTACATTATTATTTCTTTCAACAGATTGTCATTGTATGTGGGGGCGATGGAAATTGGATTGCCAACATTGAGAGTTAGAGAAACACTGCTCTAAAGCTTTTTTTGTGTGGGGCTTCCGGAAAAAACTTGTAGTTTCAAAGAAATCCATGAGTCGGCTAAGTTTAAAGATCTCTGATTTAGATGACTTGACAAAAGGAAAAACTATGGGAAAGCTGGAAGAAGGGTGACGAATATCGGATATTGCCAGGAAATTCAGAAATATGCTCATTTTCCTGTTCGAACATCATTTCGAACGAAAAACATGTATATCTCATCTCAACAGCTAAGAACTACTGTTACACCATAACTTTCAAGGTTCCTATAAACTTCGAACTGCCACAAGCTAGATTCTGCTTAATGCTATTTTCGAGAAATTACCTTGTATTTTCGGGAAGTCTCTCGTATGTGCAATTATTGCACTTATTCGCTAACTTCCAAATACATTTTAAATGAGTTTACGTTTATATTTCTGAACGCATCTGCAATTTAAATCAAATAATTTAAATTTTATAGCTATTTTATAGGGCTCATCCCTCACAATTTGGCTGAATTTTTTGAAACTAATTTTATAAGCAAACCCATACTTTTTTGTTTTCAACTCTGAAAAGGTTAGATTTTAAACAACGGTTATGTCTTGCAAACTGAAATTCTTTCATTCTTGGTTTTCTTCACAATACATCTCAAGAGAACTTAGTTCCACTAAAAATAATCAGCCAATTTAGACGGTATATTAATGCCTGGTTGACAAGAAGGATGTATTAAATATAAATGAAAATGAGAGAGAAATGATGAATCCCCAAAAAACTTTTCTAACAAAATCTGAGTTTATCTATACAATTTGGATTTATTTCCCCTCGAAGGGAGGATTCATAGGTGACTTGTAGTTTTTACTCCTCTAATATCCAGCCACGTAAGTAAATGAATCCCAACGATTCCCAGGATTTCCCAACATTTATGAAGATGTATGTGCCTTAAGAACTTGTGTACACGTGATATTTCAACGAGATTTACAAAGATCATTCATATGCATAACGTAAAGGTTCTCCATAAAGATGTACTTACATTCTTGGCATCTGGTTTTTCGAGGATCGACGTTCCTGTCGGTAGGTTCGTATCCCGGCAAACATTCGCATTTATATGTACCGGGAAGGTTGACGCACTTTACACTATTCCAATTTTTGCATATATCAGAATCTTGGGCGCATTCGTTGATATCTGTAAAAAAAAAACTGTAACAACACCAGACTTCACTGATTGTGTATTACTGATGCACTAGAAAACAACACAAGGTTATTGGAGATAGACGGGCAAAGATCGTGGTCAAGGGACGAAAACGATACACGAGGAAGCTACCCACTCTCCTAACTTCTACAATGTGAGGACTTCGGGCCTTAAAAGGTTTAATGTGCAGCAGTAGCACAAAACCCTCGACACGTCAAAAGCAATTATGACAGGCAGCTGAAAGTTTTGTTCTTCTCAGAAATATTTTTTCTGCCATCGTAAGAACGGAATTTAAATTATAGAAATATTTTGTTTTTTCTTCTAAGATTATAGTTATTTGTAAATTTAAAAAAAAAACTATCTCCTATAATTAAAGTAATTTTGAGCCAAAAAAAAAAGGATAGTAAAAGTGATTTATTAATTCTTGGCAGTGCAATGAGGATTGTTGTTAATGTAGAAGTTGCTCTATAATCCTATAAGTTCCACTGTAGTTTCCTACTCGAGCCCGGGACACACAAGATGGGGGGATGGAAATGCATTATAGAATCTACACCGAAAAAAATAATCAATATGTTATAAAGTAATTTTTTTATGGATTAGGTTACATTATTATTATTACTACAATTGTAATATTATATGAATGTATGAAAATTGTAGCACAAATTCGGAAAGAGTAAAAAACGCACAAAATTTGGAACATTGAAACTGTGGATGATTTGGAACTTCTCGGCCTTTCTCTTCAACGAAACACTGTGAGATTACGATTCTTACACTATCTGTGAGTTCCATGTTTTTTTAAAAAAGAAAAATTGTTTAAGGTATCCGACTACGTTCGGAACCGTGATTTTAAAAAAGCGTATAAGTGGATTAATTTTCATGATATTAAGTGTCAATTAGATTAGAATACATGTATAAAATTGTTTTAAGGACATTTTGACAAAAAAAATGTATTTAAATACGATTTTTTGGCAAAAAATTAACTTAGAATAACCTTTTTTCAAAATATTTTCCTTTTGTAAAAAATGCTTCTATTATAATAATATTTTGCCTGTATATAGCTCAGACATCTGTACAGAGGCTCAACTATGAACTTTGAGAAATTCACATTATTTTCAGAGTTACAAACCATTGAAATAATTATCTCTCGGCGTTCTTTTCTTAAAAATTCTCCTCTCTGTTGTCGTAAAACATGGATAAACACACTTCTAAGTTATATATTTCAAAAATTCTAGTTGAGCCTCTGTACAGAGGTCAGGGTTATGTACAGGCAAAATATTATAATAGAAGCATTTTTTTATAAAAGGAGAATATTTTGAAAATGGTTCATTCTACGTTCATTTTTTGTCAAAATATTGCACTTAAATAATTTTTTACTGTAAAACTATTCTTAAAACAATATTATATACATTTTCTAATCTAAGTGACACTAAATACCATAAAATATTATCCATTTATACGCTTTTGCAAAGTCACGGATACTTAAGGTGTGTAAACATTTTTTCCGATTTTTTTTTTGAAAATAGCGCTAAAAAACGTATGAATTTCTCATTTTTATTATATTATTCCATCTAGATGTTTATCGATCCAAACGTAATATTCATATGGAATTAGTATCTTATCCTTTTTACTAAAAATGAATGTGTAAATGAATAAACTGTCGACCCTTTCTTCTTTTGCTACTCCTAAAAAATATGACCTCGCTACGCATATAACTGTAGCGCTTTTTTTGGCATATCGCAAGCCTAATTATCAGAATGCGTAACTCCATCTGGGGTGCTAATTTGATATCAGAGTGCTACGCGCCAAGTTGTTGTTTATGTTTGCCAAGATGTGTGTGTGTGGGCGATAACATTACAATATATTTACCTTCATATTTGTATCGTGTGGTCATGTGTATCGTTTAGCGCGTAGCACTCGCATATAAAATTAGTTTCCTTTGAGGAGTTATGCATTCTGATAAGCGGGCCAACGGTATGACCTCCCAATTGACTTTTGTTTCCGGCAATTAATTTATCCCTGAATATTTTGTATATCGTATGATTAACCATTAAAATTTAAAGGACTGTTTAGTGGAGTAGATCGCAGTTATATAAAGAAAAAAAAATGTATTATCAATTACAGCCTACCTAATGGAAAAGATGTTATGTGGTTTAGAAATTAGGAGAAAAATAATTTTAAAATTTAATATTGCGATAAAAAAAGGTTGAATTTAACAAAAAAATTATAAAGACTTATATTTTTGGTTAAAGGATTTTAGTTTCAAAATAATTACTTTTTTACAATATAAATAACAAAAAAGGGGGTGGCTACTGATGGGGGTGTAGTACAAAGCAACATTTCATAACACAGCTCTGTTTCCCAGTACCGTGGATTCCTGGAGTCCTATCCCAGTTGTTTTCCGCTTTATCGTGCACTGTCATTTCGACAGAAGGTTATTATTTTTTTCAAAAAAAATTTAATACTAAAGAAGCTACTAAAATGTACCTAGTGTGTTTTTCTTGTAACTTTTTATTGTGAGTACTCTTACCGTGATAAAAGTTAAAAATTACTAAAATGCTGTTTCACTTTGACAAAAAATTACTTTGATTTCTTACCACCAAAAACTCAAATAACTAACTTTTTACCCCTTGGGGCACTACTTAACACAGAGATTATTTTTTTTATTATTTTTCCCTCCTTATCTATATATACCTAGAATATCTTTCAGGCATAGATAAGTTTTGGATTTCTGAAAAATTTTCTAATCCACGCTGGTGCCTAACTTTTTTTAAAAATTACTCCGAGGGAAAATAAAAGGTATAGCAGCTAACGATTTAATATAGTTTACTTTATTTAGAACTCGGTTCTTAAAAAAGCATTGCTGAAACACATATTAGCTAGAAGGTAACAGTGGTATCAGTTTTTAATCATTTTGAGTACGTAAAGAAAATCTTTGGATTGTTAAAAAATATATTACATATTATATTTGTAATAAATAATTATTATTTTATCTGAAATCCAGTGAAAACAAAATAGAAAATTGTTTACGAACCTTCACAGAATTCTTCTTGTTCAGGTTTTCGGTATCCCTCCTCGCATTCGCACTCGAAGCTTCCGATAGTGTTAATGCATTTTGTGGTTGGGTGACACGTGTTGTTGATCAGACACTCGTTGATATCTGAAACATGCACAAATCTTTTTAACTATCCTTGCGCGTTTTCAGCCTACAACTTGTAACCAAAAGCCCTTAACGCTTTATAAGGCTATTTTTTCTTGTAATGTCATGCTAAAATATTTTTGGAATTTAGATCTATTTATAAAAATAAATTCATTTAGTTTATTACTTAAAATTAATTCTATTTTTAAGACAATGTTTTTGGTGAGAAGTACGTTTCTCATCTCACCCACTAGAAGCCATTTAAAGGTAGGACCTCTTCTCTGTTCGGTATTTCTTTTTATATTACGTTACATCAGTGCTTTTCAAACTTTCAATATACGCGACCCACTATTCAATCATCATTTTCATCGCGCCCCCTCCATACAATAACAATGTATTGAATTCAATAACAGTATACTTTGACACTAAAGCACCATACGACTTTAACCTCTTGTGTGTCACCGACGTATATAAACATCTCACTCAGCTAAAGCATTAATTTTCTGGACGTATATATACGTCTTTCCGAAGTACGATCTTTTTTGTGCAGTGCTATCCATAAAATTATTCGGAAGGCTTTGAAATGCAATAAAAGGATCTTGACAGTGTTTGTGAAGGATTTACTTATTTCAAAGGATTTGCTTATTTATTTCTCTTCTCCCCCTAAAACATCAAAATACGCTCGTCTACGTGGTAAACGGTGGCATTGGGGAGCGAATCACGTAACTTTTAATCGGCAGTTAAGGAATTAATTAAAAACCATATAAATTAATAAAATAAGTGTTCATACAAGTCCATGGGGTCACTGATAAGTATCAAATTTGTTCTTAAGGTATCCGACTACTTGCGACAACTTTTTTTTGAAAAAATGAAGATATGGGAATTTTTTGTGATTTTTAGTTTTATTTAGTATATTTTAAGGAAAAATCGTAAATTTGAAATTAGCAAAAAAAATTATTATTATTAAAATGGGAAAAAACTGGTGAAAATGTACAAAAAATTACATAAACGGAGTCCGCTTTGTACAAAAATGTTTTGAACAAATTTAAAATTTTTCAGTTTAAATGTGTTACCTCGTTATTCATGTTTGAAACGACCTTCAGGATAATAGATAGTTTAATTTTTACAAAAACTAGAGCATTCTATCTTAGTGACTATATGAAATTGCTTAAAAAAACAGTGATTATATTCACGTAAAGGACTGTAAATTTTGAAATAAAACAGTTATGGATAAATCTGAAGATCAAAACACTTCTACTGTTATACGAAACATTCACAAAAAATTTCAGTAAATTATATTGATAACTTTTTGAGAAATCGCTGTCCCCGTTTGAGTTTTTCGAAAAAAAAAACACATTTCGATTAAAACGCATTTTAAAGTTTGACATCTTGTGTAAAGTTATGGTATCTTCTTTTACTAAAGCACTTGTAGTTTTTATTCTAATGAATGGAAAGCTTAGTATTTTTATCAGGCTAATAAGATGGTCTATAAAATAAAATCATAAAAAAAGTTTGTCAATTTTTGAAAAAAATCATGATTTTAGGGTAGTCGGATACATTAACTTAGCATTGTTAAATTAATAATAAAATATACATTATACTGTACTGATACATTTACAAATGTATTATATTAGTGTAAATGTGTACTCTATATTTTATTATATCAGAAAAAAATTTGTTTTTGTTTACTTTCAATAAATTAATAATTTTTTAAATAACCTTTTGTTTTCGTCTTCAATATGCTCGCGCCCCCTCATAGAGTTATTACGCCTCCAAAGGGGGGCGTGTCCTACAGTTTGAGAAATGCTACATTACATGATATTTAAACAATAATTTGTAAGGATTAAAATATACTTAAAATACTTACTATAACTAAATATACTTACTATAAAGGGCTGTATAAATTTAGCATAAAATCCGGAGTATCACACACACTTTAACCACAAAAAAATTAGATCGAAATTTATGAGAGCGTATTATACGCCGGGTATAAATAAGAGAGCTTTAAAAATAAAGAATAAAAAGATAAACGCAGAAAAAAATTAGAGTTCTGCATGGACCTAAGAACGGTTTATTAAAAATAAATGACATTCCCCTCATGAACTTAAGGCAATGCTTCTCAAACTTTCAATATTTGCGACCTAATTTTCAGTCATAATTTTCATTGCACCGCTCTCCTTACAATAACAACGTATTAAATGTAATTATAATGTACTTTGAGGGTAAAACTACAATACAATACTACTTTAATTATAAACCGTACTAATTATCAAGATAAATAAGTTTTGTATATAATTTTGCATATGCCCAGGGGAGTCACTTGTAATTATAAACTTAAATTAATTATCAAATACTGTGCGGTATTGATACATTTATAAGCAGTGTGTATTATATCAGCATTAATGTGTATTTCATTTTTTATTATATAAGAATGTGTTTTACTTTGCTTCCTTTCAATAAATTGATAATTATATTAAATCTTTTATTTTCAATTTTTCGCGATGTACTTGCGCACCCCCCTTCCCAAGTAGGGTTATCGCACCCTCCTAGGAGAGGGGGCGCACCCCACAGTTTGAGAAACACTGACTTGAAGGGCTGTAGTTTTATATGTATACAATTTTCTAAAGCTTGGAATATACAAACTTGAAAAATTACTTAAAAACGTAAGAGCACTGAGCATGCCCATTTCAAGTTTCTTCATAGAAAAAGAGGCGCGCGCTATACGGCGAGTATACCTTAAAGTTAAAAAAAAAAAACAGCTTGAAAATATAAGTCAGCGCTGCGTTATACGGTGGGGCGCGCTAAACGCCGAATTTTACAGTTTCTTGTTTTAATTTGCTTCAGTAAAGCTTAAAGGGCAACATCCGCATGGTCCTCCCCCCTCCTAATTTGTCAATTTCGAATTATTATTATTATTATTTTGCAACTCAGGAAATTTATACGTAGTTGTTGGGCTTGCGACATGAAAATCCAGGCATCAGTTGTCATGTTCGCCCAAGTGCAAGCAGCTCAAGTTATAGAATGCAAAATAACTCTTCTCATGGAAATTTAAAAGTTAAATAAGTTGGTGGAAAGAATACTTACCACTTCCTTATAAAGGGTTAAAGTTGTTATTGCCTTTCTATGTACCTTTCCAAGGAGGGCTTTCTGGGCTACATATATAGAATTAGATATTTTCAATTCGTTGTTTTCAGTTTCGAGGCCTGAGATACCGCTTTCACAACTGTTCTTAGATCATTCCACCGACAGCTTTACTAACCTGGAGAGGTTACGTGAGGGTAAACAGTCACCCCAGGCTTACGAAATTTTTAATTTTGGGAAAACTGTTTGTAACCAATAACCTTGCCAGCATCCTCCAATATGACAGTCTTTGTGGGAACTAAAACGTATTTGACAAATATTTCCCTCATTTTTGGGAGTGGCAAACGGTTTTTTTACAAACTTAAGGTACTTAGATTAACTTGAGTTCCCGCGCGACCACAATTGTTCCAAAATATTTATTATGAACAGGTCACACTTTTCCAGTGTTAATGACTTAGTGATTTTTATTGCTGTGTGTACGATTCCTTATGGTTTATATATATTAATTAACAAATTATGTGATGTTCCTCCCTTTGGAAGTACATCTCTCGAAGTATCAGCGTGAGCTAGAGGTGTAAGATTAGCGAAAGAACTAGGATCAAACATTATCTTAATGTGACTTTTATTAAGATATTCAACCTAAACCTTTAACAAATTCAATTATAATAATTAATATGAGAGAATCTACGATGGTAAAATACGCAACACACAATATATATACACTGGTGTGCAAAAATTAAGGACGAAGTTGAAAAATTAGCATATCAGCTGAACGAAGAGGACGTAAACATCCCCCATACGTAAGGACATGTGTAATGTAAGCAACACTTACTAAAAGAGAAATCAGAGGGATAAAAAGAAGCTTTATCGAAAAAGTAGCATGGAGCGCAATGTGACTGAAGGCCGAAACATCCCTGTGATGGGTGTCCAGCAAGAAACATCCAGTCTTTAGTAGGGGATATGATCTCCCCTGACTGCTAGGCAAGTTTCACAGCGTCTGCCCATGCTGAGAATGAGGGTGTCAATGAGTTGCGGAGGCATTGCTGCCCATTCGTCTTGCAGCGCCAATCGAAACTCCCGAATCGTTACTGGTGGTAAGGTACTAGCTGCCAAGCGTCTGCCTAGAAAATCCCATACATGCTCGATGGGATTGAGATCCGGAGATCGTGCCGGCCACTCCATACGTTCAATATCCTCACTCTCTAAGAGCTGTTCGGCAGCTACTGTGCGATGACATGGTGCATTGTCGTCCATGAAAAGGAACTGCAGACCCATAGCGCCTCTAAAAAGACGCACATATGGAAGAAGAATCTCGTTACAATAACGGGTCCCGTTGACTGAACCTGCGTCGAAAATGTGAAGATCTGCTCGACTACCAAGCATGATGCCTCCCCAAACGAGAACACCGTGACCTCCATACCTGTCCCTTTCAATGATGTTCGAGGGATGATTGCGGCTTCCCCGCTCTCTCCAGATGAGTATGCGATAAGAATCGCTACTCAAACTGAATCTGCTCTCATCTGTAAAGAGTACTCATCCCCATTCATTGTCTCTCAATTCCGGTGTTCCCGGCACCACAGAGAGAACGCCTTCTCCGATGGGCAGGCGTTAAAGGTACACACCGTACAGGGCGTCGTGCAAACAGACCACCACCATGCAGTCTTCTGGCCACGGTAAAACGCGATATCGGTCGTCCAGTCGCCTGTGTCGTGTATCTAGCGATTTCTCCCGCTGTCTGCCGCCTGTTTCTTCTGGCCTGTAAGACAATGTACCGGTCATCTGCGGGTGTGGTTCCTCGTGGACGACCACTACTGAACCCCCGGATAGCTGTTCCTGTAGTTTGAAATTATCTCCAATGTCGTGAAACGATGCTGTGAGCAATTCCGAACTCTGCAGCCACACTTGTCACACTTCCTCCAACTTCCCAATGACTCGACTTCGGGTAAAAGCATCCAGATGTCGTCTAACAGATTGATTATTCACCATTTCTCACTGAGGCAGCAACTCGGTGTGATTTTAACTGCTATGTGGCGTGCAATCTCTTTGCCAGAAATACTGATCTTACACCGACAACATGCTTTAAAATACTCAGACACTCCCCCATTACGTCTACCTGAATATCTGCGCATGTGCTACCGTACATCACCTTACTTAATCTCCTGATTAGTCTTTCTGTCCGCTCTGCCTCTTCGTTCAGCTGATATGCTAATTTTTTTGACTTTGTCCTTAATTTTTGCACACCAGTGTATACGGACCTTCAAATTTTGGTTTAAATTTAGCTACCACTTTTCTTGTTGCCGAACTTAAAGGATGTGTTGCTATCAAAACCCAATCATTCACCTTAATTTGCACATCACGTCTCTGTCTATTATATTTCTCCCATTTTTCATGCTAGTATTACAATAAAAATTTATTTAAGTACGATATTTTGACAATAAATGACCATAGAATGACCCCTATTCAAAATAACCTCCTTTTGTGAACAATGCTTCTATTATAATAATATTTTACCTGTATATATCTCAGACCTCTCTACAGAGGCTAAAACGGAATTTTTTAAATTCATAACTTAGAAGTGGGTTTATCCATATTTTACTACAATAGAGGGGAGTAGTTTTATAGAAATAAACGCCGACAATTATTTCAATGGGTGGTAACTCTGAAAATAATGTGAATTTTTCAAAAATCATAGTTGAGCCTCTGTACAGATGACTGAGCTATATACAGGCAAAATATTATATTATAAGCATTTGTTTATAAAAGGAGAACATTTTTAAAAAGGATTATTCTAAGTTAATTTTTAACCAAAATATTGTATTTAAATAATTTTTTTGTCAAGATGTCCTTAAAACAATTTTATACCTGTGTTTTTTAATCTAAGTGACACTAAATATCATGAAAATTATCCATTTATGCATTTTTTTAAGAACCCGGTTCCGAACGCAGTCGGATACCTTAATTAGAAAAACATATTGCTTACCCCACACAAATAATTGGCTAAATTTTATAACTATGGGGGGGGACTATTTTGTTACGAATTTTGTTTTAAATAGTGTAAATAATTTGTATATTTGTATTTGGATGTGTATATAATTCCTTTATCTTACTCTAAATTATATTTAATTTGCGTTAAAATTGTAATATTCACAAGCAGCGCCGTATCTTATGTTACAATGGTGATTCAATGGGAACGTGGCAAAATCTTGGTGATAGGGCCAAGTTGGCGTCATTTTTGGCGACCAAGTTGGCGAGTTCGGGACCCTCTGGATTCTTCTAGAAATTAGTAGAAAAATTGACTAATTTCAAGGCCTATGACGCAAGCGGGTCTTTCTCGAATTATTCGTAAGGGATATAAATAGAGAGATGCTGGCCGAAAGTCAGTCAATCTGGTTTCGACTAGTGATCAGTTAGTATTGCACTGATTGTTCAAGCAGTTAGTGATTACTTCGGCTGTTGAACGAGTGATTGATTGTGAATATTCTTTTATATGCGTGTATTTTAGACACCGATAATTGTTTCTGAGTGCTATTGAAGGTGTGAAAACCTTCTGAGATTTACTCTGTAAATATTGCTGCTGAATCCTATAGTTCAAGGATTGGAATTTCGACAATAAATTCGCATCGCTCTTAAAGAACTATCTTGTTTATTGCGACTAATTTGCATAAAATCCTTAAACCCCGTATATACTTAACAATATACTAAATACTCAGGTGTCATACTCGTCACTTGACCATGGTTCAAAATTACGTGGTTCGTAGCCAAAAAAGTCCTCGAATAGCTGAATAGTATTGCGTTAATATTCATTTATTCCCTCACCCGACGTGAGATTGTGACGAAAAAGTCAGTTGGTTATAACTCACTATTTTATGAGATATAAATTTGTATACAATATTAGAGAAATAAATAAATAGAAAAAAAAAAAAGATTATAGATTTAAAAATTAGTTTTCAAATAAGAAATTAAGAGAAGAAGCTTTTTATTATAATACTACTTGTATACAACATGCAAAGAACAATACAAAAGAAAAGGCGTGAAAAAAGTTCTCATAACTGTTTAAAGAATGAATGATATACCAAATGATTTGTGGATGATTATAATTACCTTCACATGTGCCATGAAGTTCTTCGTATCCTATCGGGCAATTACAGTGCTTGGTATTATTGATCAGTTCACATTTTATTTTATCCATGCCACAATTACAAGCTGCCATAGAAAAATCAATAACAAAAATTATTTAGTATTTATTACAGAAAAATGGTGTGTGTGTGTCTTGAGAAACTTAAATTACCTAGTTATATTTAAAGTGTTCTTAGTGACCAAAGGTTAGCAGATATATTATGCGATTAATGCGCAGTTTTTGCTCTCACGGAAGATCATGACGGATTACATACTAATCAAAAGGGTGTTTAAAAATGTTTCCTGAATTTGCCAAAAATTATATATACACAACTAGCTGGTATACCCGTTCTTTGCACGGGTGAATTGAAAATTTAAGCAATACAGACTGAAGGATAAAGAAGTTTTTAATGAGTTTATTTTACGTGAATTGTAAATTAAACAAAAAAAGTTTTTTTTTGCATATCTCAGCTGAACAAAAAACCATGTTTGCTAAATTTTAAGTCTGTAGATATAATAGCTGATAAAAAAGCTTTTTTTAACTTATAACGCCCCGTAACTCTCTTATGGATCTCGATTTTTGAAAACACCTTCCTTCTCTGCTCAGCAAAACTAACACATTGTTACAAATTTTGTGTAATAAACGCATTAAAATAATATAAATAATTTGTATCTGGATGTGTAATACGTTAATATTACTTTCTGATGCCTTTATTTTATGTTAAATAGCTGTTACCCGCGACTTCGTTGACGTGGAATTTAACAAAAAAGTGTTTATTCAATTCGCAGAGTTTACGAATACTTAATAATTATATATTCCACGTAAAGAAATACCTATGCTATAAGTGTAATGTCATTCTTCTACTTTTTGAATCAATGTTTCTTTTTTTGTTTTACTTTTTTTCTTTGTTTTTTGTTGAGCAAAGTGTGAGAGGGACGCATGACCTTTGATACTGTCGATGGGGTGAGGACTGTAAAATCATTAGGATTAAAGGACATGGACACGAAATGTCGCAAGTGGCAGCAACATAATCAAACAAAAAGGTTTAATATAACTGCTAGAAATCGCTGAGACTAAAGACTCGCGAAATAAAATAATCCATATTGAATAAAAATAATCCCTATTTGAATCGGGCATTGCTCAATTGTTTTAATTTTATTTCCGCAGAACCCTAATTTATTTTTTAAATAAAATTAGCCTAAGTTACTCCTTATAACATCTGCCAGTGAAAGTTCCATCAAAATTGGTGCAGCTGTTTCAGAGATTAGCCGGAACAAATATATATATATATATATAAAGAGAGAGAGAGAGAGAGAGAGACAGAGAAAGACAACAATTTTAAAAATTGATTTTTTCATATAAGAGTACCGTATATACTTTAAAATGCATTTCGTAAAAAGCTGTTGATTTCAAATTACAAACAGACACTTCATTTTTATTTATATGTATAGATGTAAGCCACCAATACCCAACGAGTCATTGATGCAACTTAGTGCAGATAGATAGTTTGAAGTATCTGGTACGAAGAGTTCACCAACTAATCCTTCAATTCCAGCATTTTAAAGATAAAGCATAAATCAAGTTTTCCTGTTGGTTGGATTCATGTCAAGAGAATTTGGAGGCCAAGATACGACTTAAAATTCCTCAAAATGTTTCTCAAATAATTCTAGAACTATTCATACTATACTGTTCATGGACAAACTGACTTTTAACCCTACCAAATATATGGTTTGCTTCCTTACAACCAATAGAAAGCTATATAATTTTCAACCTAATATCTTTTTGTATAATAAAACACTGACCATCATTAAACATCCAAAATATTTAGATTTCGTATTGGACCCTGAAATACTGGGAAACAAACATATTGACAATATTGTATTTAAAGCAAGAAAACGGTTCAACGTCTTGAGATATATCTCTGGACGTGATTAAGGAGCAGATGCTGGAACTCTGAGAAACACGGACATCTCACTTATCAGGTCCATCTTGGAGTATGGCTTTCCAGTTTACTGTAGCACCTCTCTGACAAATCTTCAAAAACTTGAAAAGGTCCAGCTCAGTGCTGCTCGGATCACCACTGGTCTAAAAAATACTTGTCCCAGAGATTTAGAACTTTTCGAGGTGGACCTACAACAAACTCAGAAGTTTGGATTCTCGAAATCGTACTTTATCTTACTTCAAAGATTGGTGTAATAACCAGAGACTCAGAAGAAACAGCCCATTCAGCTAAATGGTCTCTTTTAACCTTACCATTGGTGCTGTGGAACCTCATCACCTATCACAATGTCTTGACCCAGCGGATGATCTTGATGGGGTTTCTTCCATCCAGAATTACCAGTACACGTGAATAAACAAGCAGACTTTCCTGCCTATCTAAAGCAATTAGTTCTAGAGAGAATTGGAGATATACCAATTGACGCCGTTCAGGTTTATACGGATGACAGTAGAGACGATTATTATCGATCAGGCAGCGGGATTTACATCAAATCGCAAGAGACCATTTCTTAAGAATCCAGACGGTTGCTCCGTTTTTTGTAGTGAGCTAATAGCCATTGATGATGCCCTTGGTTCTCTTACATCTCTTCCAAATGGAAAAGAGATTTGGATACTGTCTGATAGTAGAAGTGCAATTCAGCACTTGTCCAATTGGCAAAGTGTGAGAGATAATGTTGGAGTGTCAATACTTACCGAGTTAAAACGACTTTCCACATCGCATCAAATTCATCTGCAGTGGATTCCCTCTCACATAGTTCTAGAGGGAAATGAGATTGGGGAGACTGGCCAAGGCTGGCGCTTGCAAGGTATCAGAGCCGTCAGCACACCTCACATTTTTGGAGATTTTTTTCTAGAACTAAGCACCAAAATAAGACCGCTTGGATTACCCCCAGAGCACCATTGGTATCAGTGTTCTCGTCCTGGAGGCTCCCTGGCTCACGGTTTTACAAGACAGGATCAAACTCTTCTAGCCCGCTTTCGAAGTGGCCATATAAAAAAATGAAATTTTCCGAAGGATGCAAGAGCTTTGAAATGGGCATGAACTGTTCATTTGAGCCGGCCACGCCTGCTCACATCCTCGAGTGCCTAGGGCTTACCAAGCAGGATTTAGCAGACGATCTCTTGCTGGTGTTGAACTTTCTGAAAGTGTACGATGTCATGAACCTGGTCTAGCACTGCTGACCGATGGGGCGTGCTACAACAACAACAACAGAACTATTCATCTCTTCTGACTTGGTGCACTATCCTGTTGGTAAACGCCATTTCTCCACATTACGGGAACGCTGATGCCATGAATGAATGTACCTGGTCCGTAATGGTTTGCATAGACATTAGGGATTGATTTATGGGGATGATGGGTTCTAATGCGACCAATGAAAACATTAAAAATACCACGTTACCACCCTCGTCACCTTGTACCTGAAAATTTGGACACTCAGGTACCAGGTTTCTCGTTGGAAATCGAGGTATTTACACTCTCTGGTCAATGTGTCCACCCAGAAGATGTTATTATATGACTTTTATTTCTTCTATGGTCTACTGCCGTTGTTTCATGAATCATTATAGGTCCTGTTGAGGAGATGAAGTGGCTTCAGTGCCAGTTGCTTATGTCGAGACATAGCATTGTACGCTGCACTGTATGTTGAGACACATCATATTGGCCACCACTATTGTATAGCTCCTGGTAATATCGACCACTGTAGCCCTTCGGTCATCGTGAGTTATGCGTAGCCGTCTATGTGTGTGTATGTGTTTTCCTACTAAATCGATGCATCGTGACCGACAAACTACGGGTCAAATGATAAAAATGTAATATTCTTTAATTTATCTTCTTCCTGAAGTTCAAGATGGTCATACAGAGGAGTCTTTACCTATCCTCACATAAACTCAGAAGACTGGAATCGTATAGTTTTATCAATTCTTAATTTCACTTCATTCTTGGAGCGGATCACATTCGGATTTGTGCATGGAGAAAGGGTAATCACAGCAGTCTTAATTAGACTTGTTTTACACAAGCATACAATCCTGTGTTGATTCTAATGTTGCTTTTCCGCATCGTCTTCATGCAATGATGTCAGTCTAGCAATTCCAGAATTATATCTTAAATAATCATCCTAAATCCTTTTCTGAATCTAATTTGTTTCACCAAATTTAATGATCTGATATTTTAAGATAAAATATGTCCTATGTACTTAGGACTATCGAAACAATATTCTTTCTTGGCGTACACATGATCTTACTGGACATCATAACCTTTTTACAGATAAGTGAGCTGAATTAGAAATTTCCACGACAATATATTCATTTTTTCATGAAATAATAGGAGGTACTGTGTGAGGAAAAATTTATTATAAGATTCTATGAAAAATTATAACAATAAGTTTCAAAATTAATCTGTGTTACAAATCCCTAAAATTAATTCTTGCTTTAAAATTAGTTTTAGGGATTATTTCTTTTATTAAAAAACATTTTTGCTGAAATTTCTTTTTAACAAAGATAGAATTTTGCTTGTTAAACTTAAAAAGAAAAACTCACCAATGCATCGTCCTTCTCTAGCTACGAACCCATCCTCGCATTTACAAATCCTTTCTCCTGTTTTCTGATCGATCTCACAGGAACTGTTAGGACCGCAATCGCACTCTGAAACATGGTGGAAAAACATAGTAAGACAAATATTGATAGAAAAACTAGCTCACCTTGCATGCGTATTTAGAAAGTGTATTATTTTAATGTAACTGTTAAGGTATTTGATGAACAGTAACATGTTAACCTTTCATAATTAACATAAATCGAAGTAGAAAGTAAAGTTGAAAAATGCTATACATAAAGATTGCCTAAGAATACATTTATTCATAAAGGTTAATATACAGAGTGTTCGAAAAAGATTGTACCTTTTTTTAAAAATTTTTCTCTAGTTTCTCTGAGGTAATATTGGAATGTTTTATTATACCAGAAATTAGGTAATACATGAAAGTTTTTTTTTGTACCAAAGATGAACCTTACAAAGATTCAATATGGAGCCCCTTCGTGATACGGCAGATATCTAGACGATACTCCATTTCCGTCCATACTGTCACCGACATGTCTCTTGTAACAGAAGAAAAAGAATGTATCCTTTTTCTTTATTTTTTAGGTACCCAGTATGTAGAGAGTGGTGAAAATTGGCCTGAAAACTACTAGATACTCCAAGCCTTTCCTGTGTGCACCAAAATTGTCAACATGGCGCCCACCAAACCACAGAAGACATTTTGTGCTGTGGAATACGCACAAAAACAATGTCTGTTATCGCAGTTCAACGCAACTTTCGGCGACAATTTACGGTCGATCTACCAGGCAAGAACTCAATTAATTGTTGGCAAACACATCTAATGGGGACAGGTTGCCTTTGCAAAGGCAAAAGAACCAGGTGATAGCTTTCGAAGGAAACAGCTGATAGAGTTCGGCAATCCTTCCTTGGACTATCTAGTAGCCAATATATAGGCCAATTTTTACATTCTCTACAGACAGGGTACCTAGAGAAAAAATAGAGAAAAAGGGTACATTCTTTTTCTGTCGTTACAAGAGACATGTTGGAGCGAGTATGGATGGAAATAGAGTATCGCCTAGATATCTGCCTTATAATGAAGGGGGCCCATATGGAATCTTTGTAAGGTACAACTTTGGTACAAAAAAACAACAACTTTGATATATTACCTTACTTTTGGTATAATAAAATATTTCTATAGTACCTCAGAGAAACTAGAGAAAATCTTTAAAAAAGGTACAATATTTTTTGGACACCCTATATATTTATTCGTTTAATTTTTATTTTAAAATAAAATATTTACGATAAAATTTTAAAAATTAAATTCATTTTTTAATTAAAGGTTAAATAATTTATACCAGAAGTCTAGAATGTGTGAGTATACTTTCAAATGTTGAGTAAACACAATTACTTACGGGTTTTTTAATTTCTTTTTGTTCTGTAAAGAAATCATTCAAGTTATTTTACAATGTTATTATACTATATCAATGTGCGTACCATTAGATGTGTGCAATACATCGAATTTATACGAGATCTCTAGCCACGTTCTTTTAAGCATTTCAAGATCCCCAATCGGAATGGCCACTGTATTTCGATTTTTCATTTCATCAGTGTCACTAATTGAAGATTGGTAAAGAATGTATTTTTTACGTATTCCAACAAGAAGTGTAAATGTATACTGTCTAAAGATCTTTTCGTTTCCATCCATCACTCGGGAAACTTTTCTTCCTCACAAACTCTATTGTGGTGAAGACCCATTTATGCTGTACATGTTATGATGTACATGTTATGCTGTACATGTTGTGCTGTACCCGTTATCCTGTCTCTAATTGCTGAGAAAGTACACAAACGGAGAAAAGATCCGCTCCATTTCCCTAATTGCTGGGCGAAAAGTTGGTTAAATGGGTGTTCAAAAATTCTGACCCCTGTTCCCACGGCACAGTTCGAGGGCTGGAATGGTCTCCGGCCTGAGTGAGACTTCCGTATCCCCCACATCCCAGCCAACAGCATGTCTGGAGAGGGGCCCCATTATGCGCCGTAAAAGATCCCATGCTCTGAGGAGCCTAGAGGCAAGATATGAGAAAAAAAAGTGTGAAGAGGGGACCACGAGAAACCTGGGTGTTAAAAAGGAGAGCGAGAGGAATTAGCGGAGAGAACCGCTAGAGGCCTCGAACCATTAACAGGATGGTGGAGATAGAGCGAGCGAACGCAAAACAAACTCAACGTGTAACGATTGAGTAACAACGTGTAACGATTGAGTAACAGCGTGTAACGATTGAGTAACAGCGTGTAACGAACCGGGTAACGATTTTTAATGAAAGCGAAAGAGACTATTGAACTGTGGACCCTTCCGCAGATCAATTGTACTGGACAACATTTCAAGAATTTCTCACCTTAATAAATATGTTTGAAAGAGCTGTATAAAGTCATTACAATTTGTTGCAGATTTAAATTTATTAAACCATGCTACAATTTGCGCTTGTTCTTGGAGTGAAACTATTTTGAAATACGACTGTTGCAAAAAGAGGGAAATTGAACACAGAATCTTTACTCTTTAATTCAATGGAACATAAAAAATAGTGACAATTAATTAATTTTTGAAAGAACAGTCATAGTTTCCGGACACCCTATATATTTCATATGTTAAGCGATCGAACTTATATCTGATGCACTAATTACAAATGATAGCCTACTACAATTGTATTTCCGCTTTCAAGTTACTGTATTGGCAACCTTAGTGAATAGTTTTCGTCAAGTCTGCCGTCTTATGGAAAAAATTTTAAATGAAAAAATGCTTTTATCCAAAATTTTCTAAGAAAGTAAAATAATGAAGAAATAATTTGCGACATAAACATGGCAGCCACACAACTCTAAAATTCTTAAATAATTACTTTCCCGTGATTGTGGCATCAGATGAACTGAGCCTATTGAACGCTTTGAGTCGAATATTTCTACTGATTCGACGGTCCATTTGCCACGTCAAGTAATTTTCACCTAGAGTTATATGACGACGTGGACCCTGACACTCCACCAGTTTAACACTGGCTCCAGGAATAGTTTATTACATTTAAATTATTATTTTAAGAATAAAAATATAGATATTAAATAAATCTAAACTTACTTTTACAACGCGCTCTAAATTCCTTGTAACCTTCATTACAATCACAGTGCAGTTCAAGTTTTACGAATGGACGTGTGTATTTGCAGATGCCTTCTCCACATGGACATGCTGAAATGATAGTAGAAATTTTTTTTTATGTCAGTATATTTTTTTTTGCATTTAGTGGATATATATATATATATATATATATATATATATATATATATATATATATATATATATTATATATAATCATTCACCTTAACTTGTTCTTGAAGTTTTTTACTTCATAATGGTTCTGGGAACCCTCAAGAACTTCATGTAATCATTAGTTTCCAGTTTATCCACATAACGAGATATAACAACAACCTTCTCTCCTCAAAACTAAAAGTTCAGCATTTTTAAATTAAAAATAATGTAATCTGGCATCATTCCAGTATCTAAATCTATCACAAGAACCTTTACTGGGAATCATATGATTTTAATAGATCCCGGTTGACCACTGGTATAAATAGACGGTGATTTCTGGATAGAAAAAAAGTTGCTTTTTTGTGAACGTCATATAAACCATGCTTATTGTTGTCTTGCTATTTGTTTTATCTTTGTGAGTGTTTTTTTAACAAAATCCCATAAAATGAAGATTTAAGAGTACCAAGTCTCATCAATCCCTTGAGAGACTTCTGAAATCTGTCTGATTTAATTTAAAAATGCCTTAGTTGCGACTAAATTATTTCATATATATATCTCAATCCTGTTTGGTATTACGCACTCCATGGATAACGGGTAACTATTACCATTAAAGTATGGTTTTTTTTATCCTGATCGCTAAATTTTACTATTTGAAAATTGGTGAATTTGAACTGGTTTTCTCTCCTTCTTTCCCTACCCTCCCTCAATGTTTCCAGATGCTCCTTTAATGAATAAAATTTACTTACATAAGTATTATACATAGATACAAATTACGAATATTCATCCTTTTATTACTTGTACCTTTTCAGATGAATTTTATCGTAATGGCAGGACAGTGTTTACCCGTTCACATTGAAGATTTTAACCTTTGAATTCTCTCTCCAAAGTTAAAATTTTAAATAAAGCGAAAATGTTTAAATTACGTAGATGTAATAACTCTAAAATTTTTTGTAAACTTCCACTTTTTTTCACTTTTAAAAGAATGAAACTTTTTACTTTTTCTATTTACGGAGTAGTACCGTGGTAAAAAAAGAGATAAAAAAAATTAAAAAGCTGCTGAGTACTCATTCACAATTTTGCCAATAAATTAATAATTCTTCGCTGGAAGTACGAAGATCTAAACGAAAAAATGGTGTGTTAACTTAAATTATATATTTTACCCATTGCATTAAATTATGATTGCAGTTTTATATGAATATGCAAAATATATATTTCATTAAAGCATATGAAATGCAAAAGTCTGAACAGGAATATTCCTTTCTTTTCTTCTTGAATATTAACGTCACAGTGCCCAGCTACACGAGGGCTTTTGGCGACGGACCACGTAATTTTGAGCCATGGCCAAGTGACGTGGATGACACCTGAGCTAGCACCTCCCTTTTCTAACTACCACGCCACACCAACGGGAGGACGTTTCAACTCACGAACAGATTTAACGTGCATTGCTGCCCTACACGGCGGGTCTTTAGTGGTACTGGGCGTGAACTCGTGACAAGGCCAGTGACGATCCGATACCTTGAACACTCGGATACCAAGGCCTCAGGAATATTCCTTATTGATTACTTTTAAATATAGAGTAAAAATAAGGAAGGGAACGACTTCAGCTTGTAGCACTTTACGAACGTAGCTGCTGAGATTACCCTCAATTCGTGGAAAATTGGATCGCCAATGATACTAAATCAAACCCAAAACCATAACTCCGGATGTTAGGCCACTATGTCGTTCAATAATGCCCGCTGGAAGGCAACGTTCACCGGCACAGCGTCTAACATTCTGATGATTCCTTCTTTGTGTTGCATTTTTTACAAACAGCAGTGTAGTATGACGTTAGTACATATTCATTCTCTTGTTCAAAGTGAGTAAGTGGAAAATTTTTAGAAAAATGTTTTAAATCTTGTACTATATTAATTTTAATTAATCAGTATATTCATTGGTATTAAGAGAGTTGTGGAATAACAAAATGAATCCAGGTTTTTTTGGAGTGGAATTTTTTGTGCCGATTTCCACAAAGTTACCTATCGCAGAAGCATGTTTATTGTTATAATCATTTCATCCACAATGAAATCAAGTGAAGCATACTTACGTTTGCAAACCTTTTCTATGTAATCGTATTCTAGAGATCTGCTTTTGCACAGACATGCGTGTTCTTTTGTCTTTTGGTCATATACGCAATCGACGACCTGTCTTGGTGTGCACTCGCCGCACCCTTCGATATCCTCGCAAAAATCGCCCCAAGTTCGATCCATGCATTTGCAACGACCGTCTTGACACGTGCCTCCATTCTGACAGGGATGAGTTGAGTTGCATATGGCTGAAAAGGAAAAAAATATACCTTTTTTTTAACAACTACTTTCTCTCCTTTCAAACAAGATTATTTTTTATAAAGCAGTAAACCATTTCTAAATTCTGCAGTATCATATGCGTTTCCTTTTCATTTAATGCAATCATTGAATTACTATTGGTTCTTATTTCTTTTTGGTCAATTAATAATTTAAACCAAATTGATAAAAAGCGATATGAAACATCCTCGTTGTTAACCAATATCTGCTAAGAGCACTCTTTTGTGGATTTCGACTATATAATGACTATATAGTTTATTATAACCAAAGTTTCCTAAAAAATAACTGCTATGTGATCTAAGCATAATACGTTGAGCTGTGGTCATTAAAAATATGCGATGAGCATCAGCCAGAATATTGACTAATAAAATGAGTCTCAGTCTTAAATCCCACGAAGGTACCTTAAAAGTCTGTTTATTTTCTTCAAGTCGGTTTGTAACGGGTTCTATTCGGGGTTCTTCAACTAGTCCTCTTGGGGAAAATATTCTTTAACCGTGATTTTAGTTTAAAAACTTTTTCCGTAGAGATGACTTAATTTTATGAAAATGTAAATGCTATTTATGCCCTGACGTCGAGGGGGGTGGAGATGGGGTTAATCGTGAAATCTAGGAATAGTAGAAAGTGAATTGCGATTGGGAAGTCTCGCGCGGGTGTGTGTGGTGGTCTGAAATTCATATTTATCTTATAATCCACCTAGAGTTGTAGAAGGAAACAACAGTGGAACTGTATCGAGCTATCGTGGTTCGAGAAGGACTGGTATAAAGAGCTCCAACTTCAGTTCAGTCATTTTGAATAACCTCATAAATTAGATTAGGATTTAAGACTGCTTCCAAGGTTAGGCAATAAAGTTGCATATCATTCATAAAGTGTTAGATGCACAAAATAAGGGTATCTATTTTTAAGATCGTGTCTGCTTCTTATCTGAGTCTCCCTACACCTGCGACCTTCAGATTGCGACAGGATTACTCAGAAAATTTTCTCAAATTAATTTATTTTCTGTATTACAAGAAACCTAACAACTTCCATTTTCCGCTACTTACATGTCAGTGTATAATCAGTTAATCCCGCTTCTTTACTTCGTCTTCAGATTTGTTTGAGAAGTTATATTTTTTTCATGCATTACGATTCCTCCGCAAGGTGAGGCTCAAATATAAAAAACTGATTAAAAAAACCTTAAGGGTTATTTAAACAAAAACACGTATTAGAGAGAGAATCTGTTCGTTTACTATTACTTTAATACGATCCTCCGGTTCCGAATCAAAGCTATTTTTAGATTACAAGTGTTATAGTAAGAATTTTCATTAGCAATTACTCTCCTTACCATGACAAAAGCCGCCTGAGTTGTAATACCCTTCCGTGCAAATGCAATTCACCCGTCGACGTCTGCTATTAAACAGGCTAAACGTGCAGTTGAATCCTCTTCCACAGTCACAGTCTGGAAAATAATCACAAAATCGTAAGGATATAGAAAAATATAATTTTTCGACATTCAGCTTACATAAAATATATATCTATTTATATTTATGAATATTTATATATCTATCTACGTATGTATAAGTAGTATAAATTCAATCAGTGTTAAACGATGTTGTCGGTGGCCGCTAATTATACAATAGGTAATTGGCAAAGCTGCTAGATCAGTTTTTGCGTCTACGATGGCAGACTATAAAAATTTACGTTATTTCGAACTTGGAATCGCCACATGAGAGATTTGAGATTGCATCTCCAAGATAGGGATTAGTAAACACGGGCTTCGTGAACCCGGGGTGCCCTAGTGATCCTTCTCTATTTTCGACTCTCTTTCTTGTCATTCCAATTCATCTTTTCTTCTTTTCCCGTCTAGACCACAGATTTGAAACGTTGTTTAGCGCAACTTAGCCAAAATTGGCTCTTGCGCCATAAAACCTTATACTCACTCACTCACCAAGATAGGGAGGAATAAGATTTGTATATTCTTGTCGACTCTTTCACAAGTATACTTCGAGAATCAGACATTCTACAAAACATTAGATAGCTGCCATCAGTGGGCAGCTAGAAAAAGACCTTATAGCATAGGATAATCAATGACTGACGCAGTGGAACAAGTATCCATAACCCTTGCACGGGTGTTTATTTCTCTTTTGAATTTCTTGCAGTTTTTTTGAAAGTTTGATCGAAAATTAAACAATAGCATGTAAGGAAATATATATTAACTTGCCGAATTTTATGTTTACATTTAAATTATAGGGATGAGAAGAATATATACTTCCTAAGGAACCATTTATCGTCATAAAGAAAATTAAATTTAATGTTAATTATTTGTCATGAAAATATGAGAAGCATGTTGCAATGCACAAGGGGACATCACATTCTGCACACATGTAGCGAGTCTTCTTTTCTTGTCCCTTTCGGCGACATTTAATACATCGTCTGTAGTTGGAAACCATTTTTGACAAACGATTTCCCACAACGGCAAAGCTCACGTCATCCGGAACTACACACTTCTTTCCTTAGAAACTAACAAGACGTTCTTTCTTTTCCCTTGAGGAATAGAAGCAATATAGCATTAGCTGGTGAGCTAATGCTATACAGAATGTTAGCTGTTCTAAACTTCTGTGCCTTTTGCTCACTTGGCACAGTATGAAACCATTTATGATGGCAAGGTCAATAAGAAAATAAAAATATGCCACCATTTTATGGATCTTTTTAATTGGTAGTGATAAATTACTCTCCCTTGACATCATTACATAAAGAGACAGCTTTTGGACAAGGTAATTCTTTAGTTGCATTTTTTGTGTCCAATTTACAAACATCAAAATCGCAGGATTATGTGAACTAACAAATAAAACTGAAGCGTGAATTAATCTTCCCATCGTTATACACTGCTGCACAATTGCTAAGGACGGATCACAAATTGCTATGTAGCATAACATTAAGCGAGACATGAGGCCTAGTAGGATAAAATATAGTTGCCACACTATTCAGACATTAGAGTAAAGAATATTTATTGTTCTAGAAAGTACAAAAGCTGTGAAACATCTGAAAGAAAAAAAAATGTTCATTTGATCTGCGTACGGAGAAATGGAACAATGCATCTAAAAGTCAGAAGGCACATTAAAGAAAGGTATGAGTACGGGATATGTCCACCGTGGAGTGTGATGCAACATTCCACACGTCGTACCATACTTTGCACAACATTATCCAGCAGCTGTTGAGGCAATTTATCCCATTCCTCTGTGAGTGCACGGATGAGGGTGTTCTTGTTTGTCGGAGGATAGTTTCGACCAGCAACATGCCTCCCCAAAGCATTCCACACATTTTCAATGGGGTTTAGATCTGGAGAACGCGCTGGCCATACGAGAAGTTGAATACCCTCGCTGTCTAGACAATCCTGAACAGCGAGTGTTCGATGACATGTTGCATTGTCGTCCATAAAAACCAATTTATCACCGACAGCACCACGGAAAAGACGAACATGAGGAAGTAGAACTTCATCAATGTATCGTTGGCCCGTCATAGTCCCATTCGCAACCACATGTAGGCGCGTGCGGCCGTTGATCATGATGCCAGCCCACACCATGATACTTCATGTCGGATATCGGTCCTTTTCCTGGATATTTTCTGGACGATAAGCAGTACCACTCTCGCGCCAGGTCAGTTGGCGTCTACAATCCGATGACAGACTAAACCTACTCTCATCTGAGAATAGTACGCATGCCCAGTCCTGTTCAGTCCAATTGTGAGGCTCACGACACCATTGCAAACGGGCAGTACGGTGCTGTCTGGTCAATGGGACACACACAACAGGTCTGCGTGCGTATAGTCCTCCTCCCCTCAAACGTCTGGCAACAGTTTTCGGGAGATCTGCTTTCCTGAGGCAGCAAGAAACTGATTTTCCTCCCTGCTGTGGTGCGCCTGTTCCTTTTTGCTGATAGGACGATATATCTGTCTTCTGCAGGCGTCGTACTTCTAACACTACCTCCCCGTGCCATCTACTACACATTCCAGTAGTTTTAAATGACTTCCACAGCCGTGAAACAACGCTGTGAGCGATGTCGAACTCCTGGCAACATCTGTTATTTTTCGCCCTTTTTCGATCTTTCCAATAATTCGGCCACGCATAAAATCATTTATGTGATGTCGGGAAGACATGCCAAAAATTTTAAGTTCGTCTATTAAATATTTCCTGTAAAACTTTGACTTGAAACAACAACTGCCCACACGCGTCAAAACCTTTAAAGCTCTTATGAACGCTATCACGTGATGAACAGACGTGGAAAAAAAATTTGCATACTCATACTTCTTCTTACTAATATCCCGCACTTATTCTAATTTTCCACATTTTGCTTCCTTTCATTTTGTGGTTGCTATGGATGATAGTGTTATCCGTCCTTAGCAATTGTCCAGCAGTGTAATAGTAAGAGAAATATATTATAATGGGTTTTGCGCTTCTCACAGGTTTACTTTGTAAGATCAAGGAAATGGGAAGTGATCTTCCCAAAACCCACGAAAGGGTTAAACGAAATACAGATGTAACATGTCTTAAAACAGTCTCTATTTTTAATGCTTATGATTTAACAAGTGTCAGTGTCCAATTTTCTCAATGAACCATCATTGATATAAGCTTTGAGATTTTAAAGTGGTCACAGTAGACGAGGTAATAGATTCGTGACCTGCGTTTCAAGAGTTCAAACCTCATACTGCTGAAGAACCACCGTTCAGAGAGGGCTAATGTACGTTAAATATGTTCAGGCTCAAACGTCCTATCATTGGTGTGGTGTGGCAGTTAGGAGAGGAGGTGCCAATTCAGGTGTCGTCCTCGTCATTTGGCTTTGATTCAAAATTACGAGATCCATCGCCAATAGCTCTCGAGTAGCTGAATAGTGCTACACTTATGCACTCACACTCATTCAAATCCTAAAACATAATCGTGTAACATTGCTAATTGAACGGTACAACGTTTCATGCCTCCCTTGGGTTCTTCAACACTGTATTTTGGTAATTGACTGGAAATATGTTTGTTGTCCAGACATATCTCTTGTTCAGTTGCATTGGGTGAAAGGATGTATTGGGGTATGTAGACATCATCATGAATTCAGCAAAATATTGTAAACGTATCTTGCATGTCACACAAGACTGTTCAATCTGGTGGAGCCCCTGTGATGGTATGGGGAAATATGCAGTCTGTGTAATTTGGAACACCAGATTCTTCAACTGACGATTCTTACTGACAAGTACATAAGAACTCGCCTGGCTTACATATAACCATTCATGTCATTGTGCATTCCGATGAATTTGGGCAGTTCCAGGAAGACACTGTGTGAGAAACTTCCTTCCGAAGTTTCTCCTTCACCATCTTGTCTATCTAAGGGTGTGTGAAGAATGAAAGCAAATCCAGATAATTTCATAATCACAATTATTTATTTAGTCAAAAAAACTAACCAACGACAATCTATTCTCAAAGTGAATGTCAAATGAGTAGCACGGAGGAAGCAATGATTATTAAGAAAATATGTGGAATCAACTTATTCAACTCAACGTAATCTATCTTGTTGATTCCTAACCTCAAATCTACTAATTCAACTCATTGACAAAACACCACTCTTAAACTTTACATACGAAAATAAACCATATTCCAGTGCTTCTCAAACTTTCAATACTGGCACCCCCTTTTCGATCACAATTTTTATCGCGCCCCTCTCATACATTAATAATGTACTGAATGCAATAATAATGCACTTTGAAGCTAAAGCTACAATACGAGATCTTAATTATAAACCATACAAATTAGTAACATAAGTATTAAATTTTGTATACTACTTTTAAGCAAAAATAAATAAATAAAAAAAATAATAGGATAATTATTATGTCATTTTTCCTTTCTCTAATTTTTAAATTGAACATATTGCAAAATGCGGTGGCTGCTTAGAAGATAAAATATAGATATCTGCTAAATATAGAAAAAGAACTCAGAGGGTCAATTTCTAATCATAAGCATTCCTTATAAAATTTTTGCTTTGCAAGACAAGACCATGGAAGTCGTTAATACTTATTAAACTTGTTCTTAATTTAGTATTAATTAATTAGTTATAAAATACTCTGTGCACCACTGATACATTAAAAGAATACCGGCTGAAGTGCCCGCTCATTGCACGAGTTCATTTATAAGAAAATAAAGCATTATTGATATAATAGCTGAATTATAAGGAGAGCAAAGCCAAGTGCTCGAGAATGTTTACAAAAATGTAAAATGATTTTTTTAAATGGTTGCTCAAATTATAATTAGTTTTAAGCGAATTGTAATTTTAAGCCTCACAGAATTAGCGTTTATAATAATGAACAATAATATAAAATTACGATGAAGAATAACTGTATTATTTTTAATATTTAAAGCGAAAAGACTTCATCATGTTTTAACCCGGGAGCCGGCGTGCACTCGATATGGTCGAGCGGGGATATTGAGTCACCCCAATCTGTTTTTTTTATAATTATTTTATTGTACATGATATAAATCGTGATTCAAGTGAATAATTTAGTTAAGAGAAAGTTTACTTACCTACTTTCAAAGACTTTTCAATTTTTCTTTGGTAACAAATAAACAGTTTTGCCAGAATTAAAGATTTCGTAATATGTGTGTCCCGCGTGACTTCCGGGTAAATAGTGTATTCATTATGATAATATGTATGTTACTGCTAAAAAAATTGTGTGAAACGTTTTTCGTTTTGCTTTTAATGTTTCAGAATACTCATAAAAATAAATCTTGGCCAAGTAATGCTTCAAAGTGTGTGTGTGTGCTCTCCGTGGTTTTCCAAATATCATAAAACTCTTTTGCATGGAAAAAAGCGCAACTTAAAACTTACCTAAATGAGAAACAAACACATAAAAGAGGGGTCATAACTAACTGTACCAATAACTTAGAAGGTCAAACAGATTACAGCTTTAATGTGCAGTATTTCAAAAATAATGACAGTGATGAATTTTTTATGTTCCTAAATTTTTTTGATTCTGGGTCTGGGATCTGTTTCTTCTCTGAAAGAGTAGTATGTTAGGTTTAAGAAGAAAGCGTAATAAAAAATCTCTCATCATGGGATTAGAACAAATCAAACAAAAGTTTTTTATTTGGTTATAGGATCAAAGATAACTAATTAGGTATTGAAATTTTTTATTTTTGATGACTTGATATCGCGCGCGCGCCTATAAATTATATAAGAGTAAAAGTGCATTTTTTATTATGCCTGAAAATATTTTGTTTTAATTCATTCAACTAAATTAATTATTTTTTAAATCTTTTATTTTCGATATGCTCGTGCCCTCACAGTTTGAGAAACACTGCCTTAATTCAATCTTACCTAATTTGCGAATATAGCTGCTTCCCACCTCCTTCTCTAGAATTACAAACTCTGACTTGATATAGTCGAACTAATCTGAATATTACGGTTTCTTCTTCAGAGGGATGGCTGTGAATTAAACGCGAATGCTAGCCCAAAGATTCCTTAAGAGGATTAGAGGGTAGGTCACGAAAAGATCCGCCACAACTGTAACACCTCACACGTCGATAATAGCGACTAAGTGACTCTAAAAATATTCCTTTGATCTAACACACACTTTTACTGGCTTACCTTCTCAGACATGAACGTTATTAAACGTATTTGGAATACTCTATAACGTGTTGTTCACAAGATAACTTCATCACATTCTACCGCTTTGGATTTGTGGAGTGCCCTTCATAGGATTCAAAGCGTGCACTGCCTCCAGGATACCTTCAGACATTTGTGGAATCCTTCTTCCGCATTTCTGTGGTCTCGTGAGAAACTACAGGATATTAGGTAGGTGTTCCAGTCTTTCTGGATCTTTAGTATATCTCTCTCTCTCTCTGTCTTTCCCTATATACACACGTATACACTCTATAACAAAGAAAAATGATGCTTCAAGAGGGAGTTGCCTGATTGTAATGAAATTTCGCATGCAAAGACATTTCAAACAACCATGCAAATGATTAAAATCGGGTGTCGAGCGAACGAATAGTGGGAGCTACAGCGCATCGGAACTGCGCCCTCAATAGGTGTCTTTAAAGGGATTCTCAATCTGTTGGTGAAAATTTCTCTTGCTTTGCGATTTAGGATATCTTTGAACAACTGAGAAAATGCCTCGCCATAGGATTCGAGCTTATTACGAGCAATTGTCAAAGTTTAAAAGAGATCGTATCATTGAACTGAAAGAGGGAGGTTGGGCAAATCGGAAAATCGCTCCTCATATGGGTCGAAGCAATGCGGCCATCAGAAGATGCTGGCAAGAATGGGTGGACAATGGCAGATTTCAGCATCATGATGGTAGCGGTCGACGTAGGACCACAGAAGATCAGGACAGATTGATTGTCAGTTCAGTTGTCACAGCGCATGATTCATCGTTATCAACTATCAGATGTACGACCCGTACACGAGTGTCCACCATGACCATTCATAGACGGCTGATAGAGCAAAATGTCCGCTCGTACTGACTACTACGTAAAGTGCCAATCACGCCTGCCCACTGTCAAGCCAGATTACAGAGGTACTTGGCTCGACAGGTAGGAATCATGTTGACTGGGGACGTATAGTGTTTAGTGACGACTTCAGCTTCCAACTGTATCCTGACAAACATCGAAGACGTGTCTGGAGACGGCCAGGGCAGCGTGCCGAAATTGCTTTCACTATTGCAGGCCACACAGGCTCTCAAAAAGAAGTGCTGCCATTTTTTGAAGCCGGACCTCTTTGGTCGTCATTAGAGGTACATTTACATGACATTTGTGCGCCGATGGCATTCTGAGAACTGTTTTTCTTCCGTTCTTTTTGCGGTACCCTGGCTTTATTTTTAGCAAGATAATGCCAAACCACATACCACACGTGTTGCTATGAGCTGTCTTACAGCTTATCAAACCCTTCTTTAGCCAACCAGATTGACAGATACCTCTCCAATGGAGCATATCTGGGACATCACGGGAAGATGAATGCGTCTACCAGGGAATGTTGATGACCCGGCCCAACAAATGGAACAAATTTGGCAAGAAACACCGCAGGAGACCATCAGGGTGCTTTATCACTCTATGTGACGTCGCGTGGCAACTTACATCCATACTAGAGGTGGGTCAACTCCTTATTGAGCTCGGTACTTTGTAAATATGTAACTCTGACGAAAATCATTAAATTTTTCTGAAATTTTAATAATTTTTTATTCTGTGCGTAATCTTTCTTCTCAACAATTTTTGTCTCTATCGGAAAACTCGTTCTTGGTGCGTCGTTTTAGAGTGTATATATGTATCGCTCTACGTAAAAATGTTACATTGGTTTGTGTACGCTTCCGTAACTCAAAAAAGTTCTGCATCGATTTATCTGAAATTTTGACATAACGTTGCATTTGAATCTGGGCGGGTTCTTATGCACTTTTCATTTCGAAATTCACCCTAAATTTTTAAAAATTTAATTTTTAAGTGATTTTTTGGTGTTATGCTGTCATAGGATGTTCCGATTCTTTCTGAATGCGAAATCTTATACTTTGGGCATAGCTTTTTCCTAATTATTACATATTTTCACAATAGTTATGTTAATTGGTTGTCATATCTATTTTTTGTTCTTTGATTCGTATATAATTGGGATTAATTTTCGAATAAATTATTTTTAAAAATTATTCTTTCAACAACTCAAGTTTTGTTTTGTAGTTTTGCCCCCATTCCGATTGCTTTAAAGCGGGATAAACAATTTTTAAATGATTTTTTGATGTTTGTATTGAGGTAAAGGTTAGGTTTTCTGGTATATATTATATGTTAAACAGAATACTTGGTTATAACAGTTAGCTTGGTACTTACTTATTAATTGACGGGATTTTAAAAAAGTAAGTTTTTTCTCTTTTTTAAAATTTCATTTGATGTTATTATTAAAATACAGGTTAGGTTTTCTGATATGTCATTTGAATCTTTAAAATATTAAACCATATGGCTCAAGTGTAGTGTAGGAGAGCCACTTTTGATTTGGAGATTTTTCTTCGGATTTGGCAATTTCTATCAAAATGTCATGGTGAGATCGAAGTAATTCTAAAATAAATAATGAAAAATTCCGATAAAAGTACCTTGCCAACCGCTTTTAGTCACCCTCCTCCAAAAAAAAAAAAACTGCGCCAAGGGACCCCCATATACTACACTTTAACCAACCATATTTATATTTTAGATGACTTTTTATAAAATTTAAATTTGTTATAACATTCTTAAACAGATTCTATTAGTAATTTGTTAACAGACTACTTGAAATTATTACGGTATGCTTGGTACTTACTTATTATCGCAACAATCACCAACGTTCAAAATAACTTGCCAAGTTGGCAACCCTGATCTCCCATGTGTTGTATGAGCTGAATTGGCAATCATGTGCTTCATTTCATATAATGTCGCCTATAGATGTCATTTGCTTTTGTCAGGGACATAGCTATCGCTGTATCAGCCGTACCAATGATACAAGCCCCCCCCCCTAAAAAAATCTGATACAAGGCCCACTCAGAGCTCTTTTGCAGTTTCATGTTTTTATTTTAACCTTTTTAAGTGAAGTCACTTATCTTCTGTACACAAAATTACTTTGCAGAAAATCGAACTTAGGTGATCATACTGGACAAGAAAAAGTAGTGCTGGTAGTAATTGCATATTAAAATCAAATACCTGTTGAGAAAGCAGAGGGTTGTAAAAGTTCAATTATTTTTGATACTTAGGTACTATAGCAACTATTACCAACGTTCAAATAACTCGCCAATTTGGCAACCCCAATTTCATGTGTGATATATGATGCACTAAATAGGCAATCATGTGCTTCGTTTCATATAATGTCGCCAATAGGTTGTGATAAAATGTAGTTACCTCATTTTTTCACAAATCATGCTTTTGAATTGAAAACCATAGTTCAGTTAACGTTAGTGTTGTATTTCATTTTTTAATTTATTTTTATGGTCGGGATATGTATACTTCAGATATTTTTTTATACAAAATATTAATTTTAATTTGGTATTTACGTAATATCACACAATCGCCAGCATTCAAGATAACGTGCCACTTTGGCAATCTCAATTTTGTACGCGCTGAATTAGCAATCATGTGCTTCATTTCCTTTAATGTCACCAATAGGTTGCGATAATACATAAGTACCTTTAATTAGACTAGCCGCAACAAGCCAATTTGGCGTGATTTCAAAATCATGCCAAAAACAAGTAGCGTAGCCCAATATGAAATTAATATTATGAATATTATTTTAACTTGCTTTATCTTTCTCTCCAGTAATCCTTAATTAATTAAATATACAATTTTTGTTTTTTTATATTTTAGTACTTAATTTATTTTTTTTTTTTGCGGATTATGTACCGCAAATATTTTTTATGTCTTAAGGTATCCGATTACGTTCAGAACCGAGATTTTAAAAAAGCCCATAAATGGATAATTTTCGTGATATTTAGTGTCACTTAGATTAGAATACATGTATAAAATTGTTTTAAGGACATTTTGACAAAAAAATTTATTTAAATACAATATTTCGGCAAAAAATTAACTTACAATAAACCTTTTTCAAAATTTTCTCCTTTTGTTAAAAAATACTTCTGTTATAATAATATTTTGCTTGTATATAGCTCAGACCTCTGTACAGAGGCTCAACTATTTTATTTTGAGAAACTCACATTATTTTTAGAGTTACAACCAATTGAAATAATTATCAGCGTTTTTTTTTCTTAAAATTTCTCCCCTCTGTTGTCGTAAGACATGGATAAACCCACTTCTAAGTTATATTCCAAAAATTCTAGTTGAGCCACTGTACAGAGGTCTGAGCTATATACAGGCAAAATATTATTATAATTGAAGCATTTTTCACAAAAGGAGAATATTTTGAAAATTGGTCTATCTATGTTCCTTTTTTGTCAAAATATTGTACTTAAATAATTTTTTAATTGTAATACTACTCTTAAAACAATTTCATGTACATTTTCTAATTAAGTGACATTAAATATTATAAATATTATCCATTTATACGCTTTTGAAAAATCACGGTTCCGAACGTATTCGGATACTTTAATTTGGGGAAATTAATTGGCAGAATTTATCCTAAATATTTTTTTTTATCTGTTTTTGAAAATTTTTAAATTTTTCTTTGATGTCTGTATGAAATACGAAAGTCAAAATAAAGATTTTCCAACATATATTTTGTGTTTGTACGAAACTATTTACATTTATGTAATCAAAATATTAAGCCTTCTTTTATTTTAGTGTCATTTTAAGATTTAGTTTTATGTTATAACTAGTTGTGTATCCAGCTGCATTTTGCTGTGGCTCAAAATGAATGCCCGCAGAAAAGCGAATTTGAATCTTCGCACTCGCTATACAGAAAGATCGAGAAGGCAGCTTTCGAATATGACTGAAGAAGAGCGGAAATCTGTACAAAAGAGAAACAGACTAAGTACCATTCAAATGCGGAACGCTGAACCTGCAGAGAAACGAGCAGCCAGGCTTGAGGATGCACGATTGCGAACACATTGGTCGCGTTCTGCAGCAATAGATTTGGTTCGTTATCAACGGAAGGGACGCGAAAGGGTGAGGATATCTGGAACACGTACTCAAAGAGCAGCCAATCTGAATCTACAATACCATTGTCTTGAATTCCGGTACAATTCAGCCATTGATTGTAGTTCAAGTCAACATATTGCCATTGAACAGATGAGTCATGGCTCTACCTATTGTCAGGCTCTAAAGTTCAATAATGAAGCGAAATGGATGTGTTGCGCTGGCGGAAAAATCAAATTGCCTCACCTTGAAGCACCACCAGAGCCACTGAAAACTTTACTGTGAGGATCTACCGCTGAATGAGTGAGTGAGTGTTTGGGTTTATGGCGCAAGAGCCAAACCTGGCTAAGCTGCGCCAAACACATGCTAAAATATGAAAACAAACGTAAAAATATCTAAAAAAATATTGACAATACAATCATGGTAAAATTAAAATATCAAAACATGTATAAAAACTATTCTAATTGCAAAACAAATAATTTTTGGTGGGGAATTACCCCCACCAAGCCAATTAAGATGTTGAAATAACAGATAGGTCTAAAAGGTATTCATACAACAAAGATGAAATTGAAATACGTCGATTTTTAAAATGAAAAATTGGTTCAAAATTTTTCCTACCGCTGAATCAAAACACTTCCTATAGAACATCAGGAAATATAATTCTTGCTTCCAAATGACGTAATTTGGTGCGGAAGTTGTGATTGCTTAATTCATGCCAACTTTTAAAATCAAAGGACAAATATATCGCAAAGCTGGCTTACTGCTCCCGTTCAAAGACAGTGACCATAAATTTCTTCAAATGTACTTTATCGATGATGATAAAGATGAAGTTGATGTACGTTATGGAATACATACCTCTGTAAGGAAATCCATAATTTCATAACTGTAGGAGCTCCTTCATAAAGGAACAATTTGGTGCGATTGTTTAAAATAGCAATTGTTATGGTGCCATCAGATACTCACAAGATTGCCATTAACGCAGACAAAGCACCTGTTGGAGAACATTTCCGGAGATAAAATGCTCCAAATATAAACGAAGTGGCAATTGTCATGGTCGGAGATCAGTCCCAACCTAGAGACATTGTTCTCCTTCGAAGAAACTATCAAGATGCAGCAGTTGTTACTTCCTGTACAATTGCAAGTGGATAGGCATGACATCGCAGCACGTGTTTTCAGACAAAAGCTTAAGTCACTGAAGGATTTTATTGTGAAATATGAAGTATTTGAATCTGCATGCTGCTGGATGTATTTAGTAGAACTGCAAAAGAGAGGATTGTCTCATGCGCATATTCTAATCTGGCTCTACGATAAAATAACTTAAGACGAAATCGATGGTGTGATATGCGCTGAAATTCCACGGTCTGGGATCGATAAGGATTTACATGCTGTTATTGTCAAAAAAATTATACATGGACCATTCGGTACACTAGATCCAAATTCACCATGCATAGTAGACGGGAAATGCTCTAAGAAATATCCTCGAGCATTCACAGCCAACACGATAACAGGAGACGATGGATACCCTCGGTATAGGAGACGATCAACTGAAAATGGTGGGAATTCAGCAACTCTACAAATGCAAAACGATGTTATTGATGTAGACAACCGTTGGGTGGGTTCCATATTCACCTCTGTTATCAAAAACATAAAAAACGCATATAAACCTAGAATATTGCAATTCCGTCAAGTCGATTAAATACATCTGTAAATACGTGAACAAAGGCAGTGATACGGCAGTTTTAGGTGTCAATCAGAAAATAGTGACAGAAATACAGTACATCGATGAAGTTGTACACCAAGCTGGAAGGTATAAAAGCAGAAATGAGGCTGCATGGTGAATTGTTTTCATTCCCTATGCAGGAACGCTTTCCAGCTGTGCACCATTTATCAATACATTTAGAGATTGACCAGCGTGTTTATTTTACAGATGCAAATGCACTTCAAAGGGCCCTTAATCCACCTGGTATTACTTTAACTTCTTTCTTCATTTTATGTCAAGAAGACGCTTTCGCCAGATCACGGTTGTATTCAGAAGTGCCCTATTATTACACGTGGAATGAAACCAAAAAAGTCTTTATACGACGCAGACAAGGAGAATAAGTCGATAGTCATTTCGGCATTTTCAGAGAAAATACAATTGGTAGACATTATACAGTGTATCCTAATCAGGATGAATGTTTCTATCTTCGCATGCTGTTGGTTAATGTGCCTGGTCCTAGATCTTTCCATGAGTTGAAAATTATTGACGGCGTCACACATGCCACTTTTCACATTGCGTGTCAAGCTCTGAACTTATTAGAAATTGACCAACAATGAGATATATGCATTAATGACGCGTGCAACACTGCACATCCAAACCAAATTCACGCATTATTCGCAATTATATTGACCTCTTGCTTCCCTTCATCTCCCACAGAGTTATGGGAAAGATATCGATCGCATATGGCCTAGGAAATTTTTCATAGAGTACGGCTAGAAAATGTCACTATGGGCATGAAATTTACAGAAGACATTTACAATGAATATTAATAAATATTGAAGATAAGTGCTTAACTATTGCAAATGAAGTTCTTATTCAATTGAGAATGCCAGCATCCACCCGAGTTGCGACTGTTTAATTTGATGTGCATTTGCGCCGTGAACAAAGTTACAACATCAGTGATCTTCAGTCGTATGTCCAATCACACATTCCCAAATTAAAGTGTGAACAGAAGGGCATTTATGATCGCGTAATGCAAATGATAAATGTCAGAGTTGGGGAGGGGACCTTTTTCTTGGATGCGCCAGAAGGAACAGAGAAAACATCAGATTGATTCTGACAATGGATCGATCAAAGAAAGACATAGAATCAGCTCTCGTTTCGTCTAGAATAACTACGACATTGTTACCTGGTGAAAGGCCGCTAATTCAGCTCTAGAGTTGCCATTGAACATACAAACCATCGCGACTTTCACGTGCAATATTTCCAAAGCGGTTGGTATGGGAAAAGTATTACAAAAATATAAAGTCATTGTTTGGGATGAGTTTTCGATGGTACATAAAAAATCGCTTGAAGCTCTGGATCGATCGTTACAAGATTTGCGTGAAAACATTCAACCATTCGGGAATGCATTGATATTGCTTGCAGGAGATTTTAGACATACATTGCCTGTAATTTTTTGATCAATACCAGCAGACGAAATAAATGCTTGCCTAAAATATTCAACATTGTGGTGACACGTACGTACATTATAATTGACTACGGATATGCACGCCCAGCTTCAAAACGATCAATTAGCCAAGGTATTCTCACGACAGTTACTGGACATTGGAAACAGACAGCTGGTAATAGATGAGAAAAGGCGAATATCATTTCCTGATAATTTTTGTTATTTAGTAGCATCGAAAAAAGAATTAATCGAAAAAGTATTTCCTAATATTCAAATTAATTATAGGAATCACGACTGGCTCACTAAACGAGCTGTCCTTTCCGTGAAGAATAAAAATGTCTATCAGCTTAATAATTTTATACAATCCAAT
The DNA here is from genome assembly GCA_019973935.1 of Trichonephila clavipes. Classification (NCBI taxonomy): domain Eukaryota; kingdom Metazoa; phylum Arthropoda; class Arachnida; order Araneae; family Nephilidae; genus Trichonephila; species Trichonephila clavipes. Next base: position 213,752 of record BMAU01004018.1, read on the forward strand.
ATTCAAAGTAAGGAAATTACGTATAAATCAATAGACATCTTTGTGGAAGCAGATGAAGTAGTTAATTACCCATCGGAGTTTTTGAACTCTTTCTCTTGTGATCATGCCATCGCACACATAAAAATTTAAAATAAGTGTGCGAAATGTTAATCAATGAAAGCTCTGTAACGGCACGCAGTTAAGAAATTGGTGAACAACGTAGTGGAAGCAACAATTTAACTGAACCTTTCAAAGGAGAAGATGTCCTGATTCCTCGAATTCCCATGATCCCGACAGATGCACAATTTCAATTTGAAATATTGCAATTTCCAATTCAATTGGCATTTGCAATCACTATCAATAAAGTTTAAGGTCAATCGTTAGAATTGTGTAAGATTTAGGTGTGGATTGCTTCTCATATATAGACAATTGTATGTTGCGTATTCTCTTGTCGGCAAACCTGATAGCCTTTATATCTGCGCAAACAACGGTAAAACAAAAAATATTGTAAGCATACAAGTATTGCAAAATTAACCTTTTGCCCTCAAGGACTCCAAGGTAGGGCCATTTCCAATTTGTGTATATTTTAACTGTTTAAGACTGTTTTTGTCTTATCAGCTCTGAGCTGTGTGTGTTTCATTTATCTTAGTTTATTACTATTTTATGAACTGCATGAACCTATTTATGTATTTTTGCATTTAATTTATTATTAAAATTATTTCTTATTTGTAATTGTGATTGGCATTTAATTATTTTTTGCTTATGATTGTTTTTTTATATATTATTGGGATTTTCATCTGATTTTTCTTTATGATTATTTCTTATATATTTTTGTGATTTTTTTTGTAATGCATTTCATTGTCTGATTAAATCTTTAAATGCTATGAAATCGCCCAGTTTTTCCTCATGTTTTGAAACTCAAATCAATTTTAAGTTTTCAGACCTCCATCTCTGTAATTAAACCAGCCCATTAAGCCATTAAGAAAACTATGCCCAATATAAGATTCACAATTGGCTGGATGAACCAGCTCTTTTCTTTTCCATTTAACAAGATTGAGCCATAGCAACGCGTGGCTGGTACGTGTGTGTACAAAGAGCAGAGAGAGAGAAATTCTGAAGATCCAGAAAGACTGGTATACCTGCCTAATATCCTGTCCGGTTTACAATCTCCACTTAAAAAAAGTTTTCCTGAAACACGTGGCCTGGGGACGAACTGCTATTAATGATAGAGGTTCTGATGTTAAAAATTTGTTAGATGATAAAGTCTGTCTACTCTTAAATGACGTAACATACACTCACTACTCTCGCAGCTATGGCACTACCGGTGTGTTGGATTTAATTGTATTTACGCTGGTTTATTTCCATACTACTTTTGGAGGGTTCTTGATTATACTAGAAGGGATCCTCTACCTACATATGTTAATCGAAATTGTTCTTATTACTAATTCTGCAAGAGGAAGGGCAATTTGCTGAAACTTCCAGAAAGCCAAGTGAAATTTTTTTTAAAACTTTTCAAATGATATTGTCCCACAAAAGCCTACGTATGTCGAATGTTGTGAAAATAAATGGTGTCTAAGCATGCGCAGTAAGACCGAGTGAGTGCGGGAGGACAACGAAGAGATGACATAAAAGACTGTTGATATCAGTTGGAGTTTCAATGTTTTTCTTGACCTTTACTCGTTCCACCCCATTCTCAACCCTCAGAGGAAAGTGTTTGTCTGGCTTTAGCGGGTTGCACCTCGTTGTCATTCCACAACGGAAAGTGTTTTTCTGTCCTTTGCTAGTTCCACATCATTGTCATTCCACACCATAAAGTGTAGGTCTTTTCTTTGCGGATTCCACCCCATTATCATCCAACAGCGGAGAGGAATTGTCTGGCTTTGGCGGGTTTCACCTCATTTCTTCACATAGTGGAATAGTAACCTGTAAAGAGTCTTTTATCTATTTGTTTATTTCAGTGAACTGTTTAGTTGCAATACGGTCTGTCGTTCTTGTAAGGTACATACAGTAAAAATGGTCTTACTGTAGATTTGTTCATTTTTAGAGGCTTCGATAATTTGAGGAAAAACATAAAAAATCCCGACTTTTCACTAAAAGAGCCTGTTTAGCCATTGCTTGGGATGAGAGTTGATTTATTAAAAGAAATTGTCCAAAATAGACGTTTCAGTAAGAAAATAGAGCAAAACAATCTGAATGCGTAAGCTAAAAGAAACTAAGTATTTGTATAAAGAATGAACTAACAATAGGTATGCAGAAAGCTAGGCTATAAAACTCCGGCGTTCCATTTGAATCCGGGAGGGTTTTCATGTACTTTTTATTTCGTAATTTTTCTAAATTTTTTAAAATTTAATTTTTAAGTGATTTTCTGGTGTTATGATGTCATATGATGTCACGTCTCTCACTAAATGCTAAAATTTATACTTTGCATGCAGGTATTCAAGATTATTATATATTTTTACTATAGTTATGTTTATCGGTTGGAATATTTCTTTATTTTTTCTGTTCTTTGACACTTAATTAGAATTAATTTTCGAATAAATCCTTTTTTAAGGATTATTCTTCAAATAACTCAAAGTTGGTTTGGTAGTTTTGGCAAAATTCTGATAATATTATAACGCGATGTTTAAGATTTTGCTTATACATTACGACGTATTTTTACTGTAATTTTGAGCTAAAATTATTTATTTTACTAAGCGAAGATTATAATTATATTTGACTTCTGTAGGCTACAGATTTATCTGCTAAATAGTAAACATTTCTAAAAGTTATGATGATAACATAAGACAGGCGGTGAAAGATCTATTTGGCATGATTTAAAAATCACGCCACAAACGAGTATCTTACCGATTATTTTATATTTCTCCAATAGTACTAAATTAAATCCCTGTCAAACATTTACCTTAAAATCAAAAGACGTCACTAAATTCTGCGATATGCATTAAATAAGAAATCGTTCCGTGTAAGTTGAAACACCTTATTTTTCTGCACTTGGCTACGTCTTCATATGGCAAAATTAATTGACAGGATTTTATGATAATGATGTTTTTTTTTCTTTGTTTTTAGCTATTTTTTAAATTTTATTTGATGTTACTATTGAAATACAAATGGAAAAAATAAAATTTTTCTCACATGTATTTTGGGTTAGCTTCGAACTCTTTATGGTGATTTAATAAAAATATTGGGCCTCTTATTTTGTTTTCAAAAGCTTTTTAAGATTTAATTTCGTTGTAACATTCTGATAGGCTTTCGTCGCCAACTGTTTACGGTTTTCCTTATATATTACAAATGTACTTTTTAGGTAATTAATTGCTAAATTGGTTTGTCTGTTTAGTAACCGAAGATTGTAACAATTTTTTAAATTATGCTTTCAGATTGATAAAGTCAGTTCAGATATGTTTATACATCAATTAACGTTAGTACAACCAACTGTTTTTTTGCTTCGGTAGATTTGTCCCTTGGAAAACCGTGCAAAAATAGTAATAATGAAATACATGTTACATATTTTTAAAACAAAAACAATTCATTTTTATTACAAAAAAAATTTAAGTTAGTGTTTTGCATGTAATTAAAACCATCGCCATCAGTTTCATTTGATAGAGGTATGATTTTTGTACTACGAAACATCCACTTTTGATGCATACTGAAAAATCGTTCTCCAACGAGCACTCTACATCGATTAGCACAACTGTTTAATAGCAAAAGAAGCATGTGTAATGTAATCCATAATCGTTAACTTTCTCCGTGCTTCCACAATAGTAAAACTTCTTTCTTCCATGGGTTTACATTGAAACATTCGCATTATGTGGTACATTTTCAATGGTGCTATAGTACCCTGATAATACTGGAAATTTTACCATTGAATTAAAAAACTTAACTTGAATATCAACTTTTAGAAATTTATTGAAATTATTTATTGCATCCTACAAACTGAAAACTTTGACACAAAATGCAATTATATGGAAGAACAAAGTGCTATTGAGAGAGAGAGAGCGTGCAACAAAATAAAGGAAAAAGTGATCATAAAAATCAGGTATTCTCCGAAACTCTAGAATATAAAATAATAAAGCCATGAGAAGTAGATCAAGTAACTCACACATATGTGACCATAAACCGAGCGTCTAAATTAGACTGAAAAAAAAGGAATTTGTGCTAGAACAAAAGTTTGTGTAAAAATGTATATTTGTTAACCGTGTCATTTCAAAATTTTGTAAAATAAGCGTTTGGAGGATTGTATTATTAAGGTTGGGCTATCTGCCTTAGATAATTTTTATATATAAAGCGCTAATTTGACTTCACTATGCTATTAATTTTTCCAGGAAATAGTTAAAATTTCTTAAAGTTTAAGTAATAACATTAGACGCTGCAAAAGATCTTCTTGGCGGGATTTCAAAATCATGCCAAAAACGAGTAGCATACTGATATAAAATTTGATACCAATTCATCTTTCTCCTGTACTAAATTAAATTGTCACATAATTCTAATTATTTGGAGGTTGCATTTTTTTTCAGTTCACCATTTACCTTAAAACAGAAAACATCGCTAAATGCCATAATATGCATTCAATAATGGGAAATTGCTCTATACCAGTTTGAACCAAATAATAAAATTTTTCTGCACTTGGCTATAGATTTTTCTGCCAAATAGTTGTTAAAATTTCAAAGACTTGGGGAGATAACATATAAGACTGATTAAAAAGGATCTATTCTGAGGGATTTTAAAATTTATATTGATGTTTCTCTGAAATACAAATGGCTAAATTAAGATTTCTGATTTATATTTTGATTTTGTTTGGAACTGTTTATGGTTATTTCGTCAAAATATTGATTCTTACTTTGTTTTTGATAGCTTTTTAAGATTTAAGTTTGTTATAACTAGCAGTACACACACACCACACACACCCAGCCATGAGTGGATGTGGCTCAGTCTGTTGGAAAAGAGAATGCACACATTTCTAACATCTTTAACCATTTGGACTTAAGGGATGTTTTTTTTATTAAAAAAACTAGCTGTACAATGCCACGCTTTCCTGTGGCTCAGTCTGGTTTAAAACAAAAGGAAAGAGAAAGCATACATTTCTGATATACACTCAGGAACATTGAAAATAGCGACCCAAGAAGGAAGCTAAGTACAATCGCGAAACTTTGCAAATAAGTACAGCGTAATGTGATATGCAAATGATCCAAGTTTTGTGCCAATACGCATGCTCATACACGCAGAGGTGGCGCTACAATCAGGAAGAGGGTGCTATATAAGCCAGCGCAAATTGGAAGTTTCATAAATGTGATGATTACCCACTGATTGTTGGAAGACTTTGGTAAGCGAAACATGCCAGGTAAACGTGCTAGAAGACATTTTTCACAGTTAAGCGAGTTTGAGAGAGGTCTGATCATCGGGATGAAAACTGCAGGCTGGTCGACGCGCCGTATTGCTGGCAAGGTGGATCGTTTGGAGTGTGCTGTTAAAAATTGTTGGGAGCAGTGAACACGAAAAGGTAACCACGCACGGAAAACCGGGTCTGAAGCGACTAGGAAGACCACGAGGAGAGAGGATCCACTTGTGGACCCCACAGTGACTCGTTCAATGATACGAGCAGACGTAGGCGTAGCAATTGTTCAACAAACAATTTCCAAAGCAATTGTTCCACAAACCGTCACATTTGCGGAAGCAAATCTTAAATCCAAGCGCACTTTCCGTGCACTCCCTTTAACACCGGAACATTGGCAACTGCGTCTACAGTGGTGCCAAGCCAGATCAATGTGGAATGTCACATATTGGCAAAAGGTTGTGTTTAGTGATGAATCCCGATTTGTTTTGGGGACAGATGATAACCGTGTACGGGTGTGGAGGCGCCCTTGTGAGTGGTACAATACCCCCACACTGTTCTACGTCACACTGCCCGCACAGCTGGTGTGATGGTCTGGGGGGTCATAGCCTATGATAGCCGATCCACTTTGATTGTGATGCGTGGAACCTTAACGGGCCAACGTTACGTTCATGATATTCTTTGACCCCATGTAGGACCTTTCCTAAATCGTCTCTCAGGGGCAATTTTCCAGCAAGATAATGCTCCTCCTCATACAGCAAGAGTTGCTCAAGACATCCTAAGTCATTTTCAGGCCGGCCCGCTCCTCCGATTTGTCCCATGTAGAGCACGTGTGGGATGAGCTAAAACGGCAGATGCCATCGTGTCACTCTGTACATGATTTAGAGTTGGCTGTTCAAGATTTTTGGGCCCATCTGCCTCAGGACAACATAAGGTGTCTAATCAACTCAATGCCGGTGTGGTGGCATGCATTGCAGCTGGAGGTGGTTCAACGCGCTATTGAAGTTGCCCAGTATTTGTGTCGTTGTACACCCTGTATTCGTTTAATTGTCTTGTTTTTGAGATCAAGTGAATCTCTCATCTGTGTCATTATGTGTATTAAATTTCATTTCAAACCAATGCTTTCTTCTTGGGTCGCTATTTTCAATGTTCCTGAGTGTATTTAACCTTTTCAGGACGGGGCTGTTTTCTAAGAGTCGCTCGCTAGGAACGGGGTGAATGCATAAGGACTTGCACTTCAGGAAGGGGCGTTTCCGTCGCCAAGCCTAACTTAAGAAAAAAAGCCTAAATAATAAAATTTCAGTCCTAATGTCTTAATTTTCGGTACCCCTTTAGTTTACTACATAAGTTGTTTGTTACATAAAAACTGGAATTTATATATATAATAATGTTTTTCCTTTCATTTATATGAAATTATATAAAAAAATATCACTTACATTGGGAAATAAATTTGGTAAGCGCTATTCAATTTTTTCCAATATTTTCATTGCCTAAAATATATTAATGAACTGTCAAATTAGCAAAATTAAAATGAAGACTGAGTGTGGAAAATCTTGAAGCATGGAGAAACACTAAGTCCTACCTTATATGATTTGCAAGCATAAAATGTTTGTTACGTGTTTTTTTATTTACACATGGTTTGTGACTATACACTTTGGCGTTTTTCACTCTTTTTGTTCATATTAAGAGAGGTTGGGAAAATGCTTTCAAAACAATCAAATAATAATCTGAAGTCAAGGGTTTTAAAATAAGAAAATTACGTGAAATTTTTATCCGAAAGGAACAAAAATTGTAACAGAACTGACGCTAAAACTTTAAAACATTCCACACTGTTAAGAAAAAGAAAATAAAAAATCATTGGGAGAGTTAATAGAAACGCGAATGTTTTATATCAAGTGGAAATTTTACGAGGTATTTGTTTATATTTCGATTACCCCCTCTCCCCGACTCAGCTGATGTGCAAAATATCAAATCCAGGCAGAATATAAACTAACTGAAGGTCAGGTTACTCTAGCTCACGTTCGATTTCAATATAATAGACATAGGGTGCCATTTAGTGGTCATTAAAAATGTTCCAGCAAAAAAAGTCATATTCGTATCACCCGGCCTACCACAGCCCCTTTGTAAAATGCACATTTGCACCACCCGGCCGTGAGATACGTCCGGGAAGAATGCATATCTGCACTACCCGTCGCGATCAGGTTAACCTTTTGTACTTGAGGCATGCTTTTTCTTATAAAAAATGTTTAACTATACGCATAAACAAAACTTTTCTAACAGATTTCATTTGTTATTTGTTAAAGGAATACTTGAATTTGTAACGGTTTGCTTTTTTCCTTATGTCATAAACTTAAAATTATTTACGTTGTCTCAATAATGAAGGTCTCAATGTGCATGAAATTGTCTTTTTTCAGTGAAGAATCTCTTGCAGCTTAGAAACAATGGACCTTTTTGTCCCGGTAGTAATTTCGCAGTGCGCATTCAATTTACACTTGCCATCACCGAATACTCTAGAACACACAGCAAATAATTGTCCATGTGAGGAGCAATCTATGTTTAGACCTAAGCTGTTCAATTTTAAAGGCAGACCCTGAAATTTGTTGGTAATGATTGCAAATGCCAGTCAAATTTAGAAATGCAAAAATCTTCAATCTTTATCAAGACATTGTCTTAGATTTCTGCTGTGAAATCCATGTTCATATTTAAACTTTCCTTGCGTATTCAACAAAAAATATCTTCAGCCATGGGATTCATATTTCTACCCTAACTCTGTTGGAGATGAAGGAAAGCAGGCAGCCAATTTATAATTGCAAACAATGCACAAATTTAATTTAGTGTTAAAGTGCAACTCGTGTCATTAATTATATGGTTTAATTATCGATAACACTTTAAACATAGGCAGTCACCTTAATTATTTTATACTACACTGTGTTGGTATTGAGCTGCTTCTTCTATTGTAGCGTTGATTTTATGCGAGTATATCTATATATTTTTCATTGTTTCTCATATATATTTTTAACTGATTTTCTTTTTTTCAGTGCAATTGACGGAAATTGAACTCTGTCAATTAATGTTCATTTGAATTCTAATTATATAGGGAAATTGATCTCTTTGGAGTGATTAGTTTGAATGGAAGGAAGTATTCTATTTCTAATTGCAGTGGAATTGAGAGGTGTGTTGGTTGATTTATGTTTGAAGTTAAACACTTTGTTTACATTTTTTATATTTATTTTTTCCCTTTTTATCCCTGTTTTTTCCTCTTTAAAAAATTTCTTTGCAATTTCATACATTTTTGTTTTAACCTTTCCTTATTTTAAGTGCAATCAATTGGCTTCAGTGCATAAAAATAATGCTTTGCAGAAAATCCAAGTCATCATACTCGCCTAACAAAAGCAATACTAGGAAAACATCAAAGTATGGACATCAAACTGAAGAAGAACTAGTATTACTGAACGAGCAAACCAGACAAAAAATGACTCAAATATTCGATGAGGAAGCAGCAGAGCAACTTGCAGCCAGACTTGACGATGCAGGATTCTGAGCACAGCATTAGCAGTTTGTAATACCAGAACAGCTCTGTTCTCAGAAATAGCAGTTGCAATAACAGATCAGCTCTGTTCAGAAAAGGAACACAGTAGGTTGCGTATTATTGAACAGCGTCCACCTGAAACAGCATCAAACACGACTTTGTGCAAAGCAATAACATGATTACAATTACCTTGCATTCGGTACAACCCAGCTGAGGATTATAGTTTGAACCAGCATATTCTCATCGGACCAATGACTGAAGTGTGTCCTAATTGCAAGGCTCTGATATTTAATTGAGAAACAAAAGAAATGTGTTGTATCACTGGAAAATTAAAGTGCATCGAAGAATCACCAGAGACATTAAAACCTTTGCTTGCCAGATATAATATGGAATCAAAAAATTTCCTCTCTAACATCAGGAAATTCAATTCACGTTTCCAAATGACATAGTTTGGAATAGAAATTGTAACAATTCGTGCCAACTTTCAAAATGAAACGATATATTTATCACCCTGTTTTTATTCACAGATAGTCGACGTGAATTCCTACAAATGTACTTTATCGGTAAAGGCAAGGATGAATTGAATGGGTTCTGTGGAATTTCTACTGGCATAAAAAGGTCCGTTGTTTCTAAACTGCAAAAGCTTCTTCACCGAAAAAAAATCAATTTAATACGTTTAGGCCTCCATTATGGGGACAACATAAATAATTTTAATTTCATAATATATAAGGACAAAAACAAAATGTAATAAGTTCATATATTTCATTAACAACTGAAATCTGCTTAGAAAAGTTTTGTTTATGCATATTTATTGATATTTTGTTAGAAAAATAATTATACTTTAAGTACAAATGGTTACAAATATTAGAAATGTGTGCTTCCTCAATCCTTTTTCTTAACCGCGCCGAGCCACAGCAACGCGTGGCAGACTACAGCTTGTAATAAACTGCTGGACAATTGCTAAGGACAGATAACACTATCATCCATAGCAACCACAAAATGAAAGGAAGCAAAATGTGGAAAATTAGAATAAGTGCGGGATATTAGTAAGAAGAAGTATGAGTATGCAAATTTTTTTCCACGTCTATTCATCACGTGATAGCGTTCATAAGAGCTTTAAAGGTTTTGACGCGTGTGGACAGTTGTTGTTTCAAGTCAAAGTTTTACAGGAAAGATTTAATAGACGAACTTAAAATTTTTGGCATGTCTTCCCGACACCATATAGATGATTTTATGCGTGGCCGAATTATTGGAAAGATCGTAGAAGAGCGAAAAATAACAGATGTTGCCAGGGAGTTCGACAGCGTTCACAGCGTTGTTTCACGGCTGTGGAAGTCATTTAAAACTACTGGAATGTGTAGTAGACGGCACGGGGGAGGTCGTGTTAGAAGTACGACGCCTGCAGAAGATAGATATATCGTCCAATCAGCAAAAGGGAACAGGCGCACCACAGTTCAGCAGGTGGCAAATCAGTTTCTTGCTGCCTCAGGAAAGCAGATCTCCCGAAAAACTGTTGCCAGACGTTTGAGGGGAGGAGGACTATACGCACGCAAACCTGTTGTGTGTGTCCCATTGACCAGACAGCACCGTACTGCCCGTTTGTAATTGTGTCGTGAGCATCACAATTGGACTGAACAGGACTGGGCATGCGTACTATTCTCAGATAAGAGTAGGTTCAGTCTGTCATCGGATTGTAGACGCCAACTGATCTGGCGCGAGAGTGGTACTGCTTATCGTCCAGAAAATATCCAGGAAAAGGACCGATATCCGACATGCAGTAGCATGGTGTGGGCCTGCATCATGATCAATGGTCGCACGCGCCTACATGTGGTTGCGAATGGGACTATGAAGGGCCAACGATACATTGATGATGTTCTACTTCCTCATGTTCGTCTTTTCCGTGGTGCTGTCGGTGATAAATTTGTTTTTACGGACGACAACGCAACATGCCATCGAACACTCGCTGTTCAGGATTGTCTAGACAGCGAGGGTATTCAACGTCTCGTATGGCCAGCGTGTTCTCCAGATCTAAACCCCATTGAAAATGTGTGGGATGCTTTGGGGAGGCAAGTTGCTGTTCGAAACTACCCTCCGACAAACAAGAACACCCTTTTCCGTGCACTTACAGAGGAATGGGATAAATTGCCTCAACAGCTGCTGGATAATGTTGTGCGAAGTATTGTACGACGTGTGGAATGTTGCATAACACTCCACGGTGGACATATCCCGTACTGATACCTTTCTTTAAGGTGCCTGCTGACTTTTAGAAGCATTGTTCCATTTCTCCGTACGCAGATCAAATGAGCATTTTTTTTTCTTTCAGATGCTTCACAGCTTTTGTACTTTCCAGAACAATAAATATTCTTTATTCTAATGTCTGAACAGTGTGGCAACTATATTTTATCCTACTAGGCCTCATGTATCGCTTAATGTTATGCTACATAGCAATTTGTGATCCCTCCTTAGCAATTGTCCAGCAGTGTAGCATAAAATTTATAAATAATTTAATAAAACCTGTTGGTTTCTATATCGCAGTGCTTCTCAAACTTTGAATACGTGTGACCCAATTTTCAATCATAAATTTCATCGCGCCCTCCTCTATACAATAATAATGAATCGATTTAAAAAATAACGTTCTTTGTTGCTAAAGCTACAATATGACTTTAAATTTAAATCTTACAAATTATCGAGATATGTATTAAATTTTGTGTATAATTTTGTTTATAAAGAGCGATGGGAGTCACTAGTAATTATTAATCTTGTTCATAACATAGTATTGATAAATTAATTATAAAATACATTTTGCGGTACAGATACATTTATAAGTATATATTAAATCAAGGTATTTTACTTTTATTATGTCAGAATGTATTTTGTTTTGCTTCCTTTCAGTAAATTTGCAGTTTTTTAAAATCTTTTATTTTCGACTTTTTGATATGCTCGCGCCCCCCTTGTGAGGTTATTACGCCCTTCAAGGGGGCATGCCCCACAATTCTAGAAACGTTGCTATATCGTAGTGTAGTCAGATTATATTTAATAATTATATAGTTTATACATACACACTTATATATATATATGAATAAAGCTATTCAAAATTGTAAGGATTAAAAATTCTTAGATTAATTATAGTTCAATACTATAAATATACACATCTCATAGCTATAGTTACCTTCATATTCTATTATTAGTTAAAATTACTTATTATTATTTAATTCATATATACTCTAGTGTCTCTAAAGTTATGGTTTTTCGTAACGCTTATATTAATTTTTGTTTCTATTTTTTTATACTTTTGTTAAGTGCTTTATTTCAGCCATTCACATGCTTTGAAGCTGTATTGTGGTCCAGAATCTGGCAATAACTTTTTATTGCACTCAGATTTAGCGCGGGCTCTGCATTTTCAAGTGCAATTTTTAGGTAAGTTACCTCTATTTTGTAATGGATTTAGATATTCCCATCCATTACTTTCAATATGTTTTTGCTCAGTATTATTTACATAAAGGGGGAAGGTTGGCTGGTCAAAAAACATGTTCAACCCCACTATTATATATATATTTTTTTATATATTAGCAGTCCTAAGTCAGCAATGTTTATTATACTGCAGCATCCATTTTATAATTTTTAATCTAGTGTCCATCATTGTATGTTCTCATTACTGTCTCTGTGTTTTCTTCGAATGTGATTGATGTGAAAGTTTATCTCTTGTTTGTAGAGAATTAGACTATATATATGACAAACTGTAAAATGTTAGTGTTCTCTTTAATAAATGTGAAAAAAATCATAAAAGTTTCAATTTTTTGAAAAAAATCATAAAAGTTTCAAAAAAAAAGCATGCGTTACTCAATATAGTTTTTATATTAATAAGAAAATATAGAGTCAACACACAAGATGGAAAAAGTACTTTAAAAAAAATTAATAGTTACATTCGCATGCGGAGTCACCCACTCTTCCAAATTCTGGGCCACAGACACACTCTTTTTGAGTTCCATTCCAGACACATCTCCCATTTTCACAAGGGCAATCTAAAAGTAAACAAACAATAAGAATAAAAGAACTGTTTATCAAGTAACTCGAAAACTGGATACATTCAATCTTTTTTCGGTTCTAACAATTGTATTTTTTTAGTTAATTTCTTTTAAAAAAATGTTCTTCAAAACAATAACTTAAAATGTAGGAAGATTTCTGTATAATATGTTACTCTATAGAAAATAACAACACTCTTCAGAGTACAGTAGTTTCAATATTTGTGACCGATTATTCAATCTTAATTTTTTCATCGCCCCCCCTCCATACAACAATGTATTCAATTTAAAAGAAAGTATACTTTGACGCTAAAGCTAAACCTTTTGCCACAGGCTTATATAATTGTCTCACTCATCCAAAGCGTTAATTGCCCTGGACGTATATATACGTCTTTCCAAAGTATGATCTTTTCTCTGTGCACTGGTATGCATAAAATTGTTCTGAAGGTTTTTGAATGAAACAAAAAGACCATGACAGTGTTTGTGAGTGATTGAGCGAATATTAACGTTGCACTGTTCAGCTTCATGAGGGCTAGACCTCGTAATTTTGAACCATGGTCAAGTGACGAGGATAACACCTGAGCTGGCACCCCCTCTCCTAACTACCACATCAACGGGAGAGGACGTTTGAGCTATCGACAGATTTAACATGAATCGTTTCTCTACACGGCAGGTCTTTAGTTGTACTGGGCTCGAACTCGTGACATACCAGCCACGATCTGATACCTTGACCACTCGGCTATCGCGGCCGACTGAGTTTGTGAAGGATTTACTTATTTCAGAGGATTTGCCTATTTATTCTTTTCTCCCCCTCCCCATTACATCACATACGCGCGCCTACTGGGAAAACAGTGACATTGGGGAGCAAATCACGTGACTTTTAATGAACTGTTAAGGGGTTAATTATAAAAAAACCCATACAAATTATCAAGATAAGGTTTAATTTTTTTATTAATATTTTATATGGAACAAGCCCGTGGGGCCATTGGTAATTACTAATATTGCTCGTAAGTTAGCATTGCTAAATTTATTATAAAATAAATTGTGCAGTACTAATATATTTATAAGTGTATTATATAAGTGTAAATGTGCATTCTATTTTTTATTATGTCAGATTGAATTTTGTTTGTTTACTTTAAATAAATTAATATTTTTTAAAATAATCTTTTGTTTTCGATTTTTCAATATCCTCACGCCCCATCAGAGAGTTGTCCCCCCCTCCCCTAAGGGGAAGCACCCCACAGTTTGAGAGACGCTGCCTTAGTAGTAAAATAGACTTAGAATGATTAAAAAATAGAAGTATTGTAAGACGAATGAAAATGAAAGAAGTTAGTGGAGGACCTGGAACAAGATGTATGGTTTCAAGTTGGTGTGTCAAGTTGGACAATGTTTGATCTACTTAAATGTTATTTAGAGTAGTGAGATAATGTAAACATGGTATGTGTTAAGCTCAGTGAGCTTGGAATGTTTCCATGGCAGTTTAAGAGAAGTTGGAACAGGATATACGAGCTCAGAAGTTATATATATATATATATCTGTCAAATGACGTAGATTCTGAATTTTGAAATTCATTGTATTGGGGAGAAACGTTGATTTAACACAGTAAATGAAAATTTAATAGTTTAACATGTACTTTTCTATAAATGGTATTTATAGTAATGAAGAATGCTATTTATATATAGTTCATCACAAAAAAAAAGCGCTAATGAAAGCAAATAATGAGCTGAAACGAAAAAGACGAGCAAATGCGTTAGAAAACGAGTTAAAAAATAAACTTGAAATACCGTTAATGTACAGGTAATAACGCCTTTTTTTAAAAAAAATTACTAGACAAAAATACTATACTGCTCGAATTAATTGGGACAAAAACATTTTTCTTGTCCGAGTTCGTATGTGATTACCATCCTTGTCCCGAACCACTTCAAATCGTTTATATGTGCCTAGAGGAAATGTGACGGATCGACTTTGACTATAGTTTACTCCTTTGACTGGTTTTAATGTATCAGTAACTCAGTTGTGAGCATTTCAGTGGGGCTGCTGGTGACTATAATTTTGCGTTCCGTGTAACACGTATTACTTTAGCTTGTTCAAAGATGGATATTACTCCAATGAAGCGTTCTAAAATAATCGCTCTTGATGAACACACTTCTATGACTATGAGAGATATAGCTACGGCAGTAGTTGTGGGCAAATCAAGTGTTTTCAGAATTTTAAGAACATTTCAAGATTCCGGAACATCCTCTCCAAAAAGAAAAGGAAATTTAGTTGCAAGCGGAAAACTTCTCCATGAACTGATAAAATCCTATTAAGAAATAGCAAAATAAATTCAAGAATGACAAGCATAGACCTTCGAAAGGATTAATTGGATTATGTTGTTGAATGGACGGACCTCAATTGCACGCAAAAAGCTTCCGGAAGCTGGTCGTGGCAATAAACCCAAGAAAAATACAATTTATAACCCTGAAAATTAAGGGAAAAACGCTTAGCATGGACCAAAATATAGCTATCTTGTACTCTTTTCAACTGGAAGAAGATAATTTTTACTGATTAAACACATTTAGTTGTGCAGGGATATAAAGCAAGTGCAGTAAGACGAAGTTCAAGTGAAACTCAGCTACCACATTATTTCCAACAGACTGTAAAAACCCTTCTATGGAGATATTTTGAGGGGTTTTTTTCACAACAAAAATGGCACTGGAAGCTTAGATCCTTTTAAAGGCATGATGAATTATGTAAACTACGTAGAAACATTACGCAGTAGGATTGCTCAGTTCATGGAGCACACTTCTTAGGAACATTTCATAGCTCAATTCATGGAACATTTCAACATGATTTGACTCTTTGTCCCAATTGGAAATTAGCGGTAATATGCTGTAAAATAAAATACTAGTGCTTGATTGGTCGGATAACTAACCAGACCTAAATACTATTGAGAACTTTTAGCATATTCTCAAGAATCGTTCAGCTAAAATGAATTGCACGACAACACAGCAAATGATAGCGATTGATTTTTGAGTGTAGTTCCTTGATGGATAAAGTGCAGAACATGTATGCTAATCTAGCGGTGTCAATGTTAAAACGTGTTCAAGAGGTCATTTTTGCTAAAAGAGGACATACTTCGTATTAATGTGAAGATTTTTCGCTCTACTTAAGATAAGTAATGATTAAAAGTTAGGTTTGTAGAGAAAAAATCCTTTTTCCCCCATTAGTCCCAATTAATTCGAACAGTATAGTGAATGCAAATTTATCCACAAAAAGCATTGCATATATATTATACAAATGTACAGTGTATCCGAAAAGTAAGATTACACGTTCAAAAATGAGTTTGTTATTGTTATGTGGCCGCGGTAGCCGAGTGGTATAGGTATCGGACCGTGGCTTGCCTTGTCACGAGTTCGAGCCCGTACCACTAAAGACCCGCCGTGTAGGGCAGCGATGCACGATAAATCTGTCGAGAGCTGAAACGTCCTCCCGTTGGTGTGGTGTGGTAGTTAGGAGAGGGGGTGCCAGCTCAGGTGTCGTCCACGTCACTTGACCATGGTTCAAAAAATTACGTGGTCCGTCGCCAAAAGCCCTCGTGTAGCTAAAACAGTGCGACGTTAATAATAAATCAATCAATCATTGTTATTGTTACTGATACCACCTCATCGGCAAAGGCCAGATCGAGGTCCACGAAATTCATCATGGCAAAGGGCTAAGTGACGCCTATCGTTACAGTAGCTTTGAGCACCATACAGGTGACTGTACGATTTGGTTCGTTTAAAACCCAATTTTAAAGGAGGACACCTGGGGTGGCCAGGGGCCTCCCACCTCTCTTTCTCTTCCACCAACCTCACGAGAGGACTTGCGGCTCGACGGCTATTTAAACTACCCCCATGCCGCGAAGGCACTATACATTTACAAACACCAATGTCTTCTCCGGAATTCGAACCCAGGCCCTACGGCACAGCATTCAGTGTCGCTAACCACTATACCGGATGGGAGACAAAAATGAGTTAAAATTAAACAAAGATTTCCGCTTAAAATTTTTAATGTTATATAAAGAAAAGATTAAAATTTCTGTTTGACGAAATGCAAATAGAGGGTGCAACGTTCTCGTTTTGTAGCATTATCATTTCTAAATGGTTTCACCGCAAGAACAAGTGCTAGTTGCATATCATAGTATATCCTATTAAGATCCAGCTCGCACTATCGTGCGGGTAAGATATTCTTACACTTTTTGCTTCTGGAATATTCGTATGTAAGAAAAGCCCAAATTGAACGAGTGAGCAGGTTTGCAGAATGTAAGGTATCACTTTTTATCAATAGCGGTTATAGCTCATGTTTTACTTTCAGCTGGCAAGTCTACCTTTAATTACAAATACAACGAATGCGTGTCGTTTTTTTATATCTGTCGTAAAAAGGTAATTATCAATATATTTCTCGATGCTTCGATCCACATTTTTATATCTTAATGTTTAAACAACTTTAAAATAGCAAAAATATTAACTATGCTCTATTAATGTTGCTTGTAGAACTAAGGATTTCGTTACCCGTACGATCGTGCGATTTGGCCGTTACTGCAGATGTACATGAAATGTGATGTAAATGCAAGTGTACACCATGTGAGTGTCTTTTTCAATTATTTCATGAAAGCCGAAATAAAAACGAAATATATTTTTACATAATTGATACCTTCATTTTCTTGGGGGTCATCATGCTTTTTTCTTTCTTTCGTTCTGAAATTCTCTCAGTTTTTTTTCATACACTTGTTTAGGGGTATGGCGTTTCCATCCACTGAACAGATATCTGCTTTCATATCTGTTCTGCCTTCACCCCTCGAAAAAAATATGGGTTTTCCGGGGGGGAATTGGAATGGTGTGGTCTATAAATTTTTCATTTTTCTTTAAATAATAAATTTTTTTTATACATTTTCTATTTTTTATGGAATACTGTGCTAACTTTTAACCAAAAACTTTTTCAGGCTTCTAAAAGGAAAAGAATTCTCACACAAGAAATTTTTTTTAAATTTATAGACAATTCAGATTCTGACCTTAGGGATCTCTTAGGTGATGACTATGCTGCGAACAGAACATATGAACCACGTATACTGGAAGGAGAATAAAATTCAGATGCTGGAACATTAAAATAATTTTAACAGAAAATCAATTGTGTATCATCCTTTGCAATCAAAGTCTCTTGGAACTATTTATTTCATTGTTCTATCTGTAGAAAATTCTTGGTTTCATTACAAACAAGATACCTTAATTTTTATAAAACCGACTGGTTTCAGAGACTATTTTCTAAAATACGATTTAAATAATTAATTAATTGTTATTTTTTTAAGTATTTATGTTTCAAAACTGTAAAAATATAGCAAACAGAAATTTTTGAAAACTTATTTTTCAAAATATTCAAAAATGTGAACCAAAATATTACAAAAAATTGCCCAACCATTCTATAAAAATATTTGTTACGAAAACAAATAAGTTTCGCAGGAATACAATTTTTTAATGTATAACTATGCTTTATAATGTGAGTTTTTTAAATTTACAAAAAAATATGAAATACAGGTGTTTTAAGTTTAAAAAAAACCCAGAATTTAAAAAAAAAAGAAAAAAAATTTTCATTTAAAATTACATTAAAAATAACTTCATTGAAAAACATCCTTAGACTTTAGCACAAAGCACTCATTATAATACAATAAACTTTCATAAGAATATTTCAGTTACTTTTTTTAAGAGAAATAACTGTTACTGTGGACCATTATGTACAAAAATAACATTCTACAGATAATGCAAAATAAAGTTTGTATTTGCTATAAAAGCTTTTAAAGATTTAAAAAGGTACACTCTATAACAAAACAAATAAATAAATAAACGACACTCCAAGAACGAGTTGTCCGATAGAGACAAAAATTGTTGGGTAGAAAGATTATGCACAGAATAAAAAATTATTAAAATTTCAGAAAAATTTAAAGATTTTCTTCGGAGTTACATATTTACAAAGTACCGAGCTCCATAAGGAGTTGACGCACCTCTAGCCTGGATGCAAGTTGCCACGCGACGTGACATAGAGTGATAAAGCACCCTGATGGTCTCCTGCGATATTTCTTGCCCAATTTTCTCCAATTGTTGAGCCAGGTCATTAACATTCCCTGGTAAATGCAGTCGTCTTCCCATTATGTCCCAGACATGCTCTATTGGAGAGTGATCTGGTGATATGGCCAGCCAAGGAATTGTTTGATAAGCTGTAAGAAAGTTCATAGCAATACGTGTGGTATGTGGTTTGGCATTATCTTGCTAAAAATAAAGCCAGGGTACTGCAAAAGAAACGGCAGCAAAACAGTTCTCAGAATATCGTTGACGTACCGATGTGCTGTAATTGTGCCTCTAATGACAACCAAAAGGGCCAGCTTCAAAAGAAATGACACCCCAGACCATAATTCCTGGTTGAGGGCATGTGTGGCATGCAATAGTGAAAGCAGGATCGGCACACTGTCCTGGTCATCTCCAGACACGTTTTCGATGATCGTCAGGACACAAATGGAAGCAGGATTCGTCACTAAACACTATACGTCCCCAATCAGTATGATCCCAACCTGATAGATTCAAATACCACTGTAATCTAGCTGAACAGTGTGCAGGTGTGATTGGCAGCTGGTGCATCATTGGGTACCAGCGTAAATTTCACTCAATCAGCCGTCTGCGAATGGCCATGGGGGACATTCGTGTGCAGGTCTTTTCGTCTGATGGTTGATAACAATGAATCATGCTCTGTGACAGCTGATATGACAATCCTGATCTGCTGTGACCCTAGATCGACCGCTACCATTATGACGCTGAAATTCTGCCACTGTCCACCCATTCTTGCCAGCATCTTCTAATGACCGCATCGCTTCGACCCATATGACAAGTGATTCTCAGATTTACCCAACCTTCCTCTTTTAGTCCAATGATACGACCTCTTTCAAACTCTGACAGTTGCTCGTAATGAACTCGAATCCTTTGGCGAGATATTTTTTCAGTTGTTCAGTTGTTCCGGTTTTTTCAGTTCCTAAATCGCAATGCAACAGAAATTTTCACCATCAGATTGAGAATCGATTCATATAGACACCTGCTGAGTGTACAGTTCCGATGCACTGTAGCTCTCGCTATTCATTCGTCGGACACCAAAATTTAATCATTTGCATGTTCGGTCGAAATGTCTTTGCATGCGAAATTTCATTACAATCAGGCAACTCCTTCTTGGTGCGTCATTTTTTTTGTTAATTAATGTATTAAAATTCTCCAGTTTTGTATGTGGCGTCTTCCTGAATCTCAAATTTTTGAATTTTTGGAAAACCTTTCTTTTTTATAAGACAGTTTTTTATCTGGTTTAGATTGTGTCGTTGAATCAACAATTCTCGTATTGTCAAGGTACCAAAAATATCTTTTCATTTCAGGCTCTTCTTTTTTTGGCCTCACTTATCTTTTTTTTTGGCATGTGTACGTTAATTTAAAACGGGACAGCCCATCGATCTCAATTGGTAAAAAGGTTCCTCGTCATTACTTGCACGAAAGTGCTCCCCCTCCCATTTCACCAGACTTAACCCCGTGTGACATTTGCCTGTTCCCGTCAATGAAAAAGCATTTACCAATTATCAGATGAAGTGAAAGTAGCATCTCAGGAGACCTTACAAGAAGTTACGAAAAATAGGTTCCAGCTGTGCTTCTAGAAGTTAAATCAAACTTTGGCAGAAGTGTATCATCGGCCAAGGGGACTACTTTGAAGGTGGATGTGCTTCGGTGCTGTGGAGTATTTAGGGCAGCGTTTCTCAAACTGTGGGGGGCGTGATAAATCTACGAGGGGACTCGAGCCTATTGAAAAGTCGAAAATAAAAGATAATTTTGAATTTTTTTTCTTTTACTCTAATATTAAAGAGCAAAGTACATTGTGACCATAATAAAAAATAAAACATACATTTACACTGTTATAATGTATTATTACTGCACACAATGTATTTTATAATTAATTACAATACTAAGTTTTAAGAACGTTTAATAATTAAGTGACCCCATGGACTTCTTACATATAGAACTATATACAAAAATTAACACTTATCTTTAATGTGTACGATTTTTAATTAATCCCTTAAATTACGATACACAGTTAAGCGATTTCCTTCTCACTGTTTTCCACGTAGGTTCGCGTGTTGGGGGAGGGGGAGGAATAAATAAGGAAGTCCTCTGAAATAAGTAAGCCCTTCGCAAACACTATCTAGGTCCTTTTATTGCATTCCAAAGCTTTCGGAATAATTTTACGGATAGCAGTCCACAGAAACTATCGTACTTCGGGAAGACGTATTTTTACGTCCAGGGCAATAATCGCTTTGGCTGAGTGAGGCGTTTATACACGCTGGTGCCACTAAAAAGGTTAAGGGTGCATCATAGCTTCAGCGTCAAAGTACAGTAGTATTGAATTCAAAATATTATTATTGTATGGTGGGGGGGCGATGAAAGGATTAAATATTGGGTTGCAAATATATAAAGTTTGAGAAGCACTGATTTAGGGTAAAGTCTTCCACACCCTGTCCCCGAACTTTTGGATCATACTACGCATATACTAGCTGTTATCCACCCGCTTCGCTGGGTATTTCATAATGTTGCATGTTTACATACTGTTTACATATAAATATAAATTATTAATATCTAAGTCCCACACACACACAGCTTTAAGCATTTGATTATATTAAAAAAATTCCTATAACTCTCATCTCTAGATTTAAAAAAAAGGACAAGACTTCTAATAATAATATTTAAAACTGAAGTAAAGAATTATATTTTTTACGCACCCGTAACCCGCTCTGCCAAAGTGGATTTTTGCAGAATCTATTTTTAGTATATCTCTATTCAACAAAATAAACATGCTTGCCAGATATAAAGTCTAAGTTTAATAGCTCAAACCGGATATTGTTTTTATCAATAAGCCCGTAACCCCCTTTTAGAGTCGGATTTCGTAAGACGTATTCTTAGCGGATTTCAATTCAACAAAAATAAATAAATAAAATACTGCGTACTAAATTTCGCTACTGTAGGTCTAATAGTTAAAAAATGAGAATTTATTTTTCTTATCAATACGCTCTAGTAATTCCTCACTTCCCCCGTAAGAGTCGATTTTCGTAAAATTTGTTCTGCGGATTACTAATCAATAAAAGAAGCATGCTTACCGAATTTCACAAAACTCGTTTTGTAGCGGATCTCTACTCCATAAAAGAAACATGCTTGCCAAATTTCATCTATGTAGGTATAATAGTTCAAAAAAGGAATATTTATCTATAATACCCCTCAACCGCTCGGAATTTCTCCCCCCTTTGGGGGTCGATTTTCGCAAATTTCTTTCTGTAGCCAAACTCTATTTCATGAAAGGAACATGCCTACCAAATTTAAAGTCTGTAAGTCTAATAGTTCAAAAATGGTAATATATTTTTCTACAACGTTCCTTAACACCTCTAAACTAACCGTACGGGTTGACTTTTGCAAATTTTTTTTGTTGCGGATCTTTATTTTATGACAGATACTTGTTTCCAGATTCCATGTCTGTAAGTCTAATTGTTCAAAATCGGGAATATATTTATCTCCAACTCTTCTTAATTTCCCACAACCTCTCTTAGGGTTCGATTTTCGCAAAATCCGTTCTTAGTGGATCTCTACTCCATGAAAGGAACATGCCTGACAATTTTCAAATCTGTAGGACTTATAATTCCTGAGATATCGAAATGAGTGAATGAATAAGTCGCTCCTCTCCTTTTTAATATATATATAGACATATAACAAAAAAAGTTGATTTACTTTTATTTTTTGTTTAGGAGTTTGTTTGAAAAACTATTCTGGAAGGAGATAATGTAAACGTAACACAGTTTTTATCGGAACTTATTTGAAAAAAAAATTCAGAGCTTAACCAACAAATCTAACATTTATAATTTTCTTTATGCAATCTTAAGTTTATTTCTTTCTTAATGTTATCAAAAAACAACTGCAGCCAGTGGAAACAGACATAGTAATAATAATAACCAGCATTTTAAAGCGCTTTTTTAACGCTATTCAGTCACTAGCCCATTATATACCTAATCACTTGAAATTGACTTACCAGCTGGTTGGAGCTCATCCGAAACAGCTTCAGTCAAATTTGATCCAAAAGTTTCCTCTTCCACCGACTTATTTTCGTAACTTTTCAGAAATTTATAATTCAAAATATTTAGGTCAGATGCCATAAAACTGTTTTCACTGATTTCATTTGTTCCATCCCCAGGTAAGCAAATGCAAAATGAAATGATTACAATAAAAAACAACACTTTACACTTCCTTGTAAACATTGTTTTCTTTTTTTAGAAAAATATTTATATTTTGAAGCAAACCCTTTTTGTAAGAAAAATATCTCGTAAGTTATTATTTCTTAATGTTCAATATTGAAAAAGATTAAAAAGACATGTTAGATTACTGAGACCTACGATGAGAAATATATGTTATTTTCTTTTTTTCCTTTATATATCTCTCAGAACAGATAAATCATATCTATATTTCTATGGATACCAGAAAGAAATTTTGAGGCAAAGTAATGAAAAAAAATTGATTACATTGATTGATTACATCACCGGAAAAAACGATGTAACTTATCAAAAATAAAGTAACAAAAGATCAATTGTACTTATTTTCCTACGTAAGCAAGCTATTAATTTTTAGTAGCTTTCACTCCATTATTCTATTCATTAAGAAGCACCACCAGAGAACGATTAAAATACAAATTATTGGCCAGGAAATATGTAAGCCACACACAGGCAGACATACATATGTAAACTTTTTTTACAAAAGTGTATGTAACTTTTGACATATTGAAGAACGTATCTTTTATTAAAATTTTCGCACACATATAAAGTAACTCTCATGACAAAAAACTTTACGGGATTATTATTGTGTATAAAGATATAGCATTTTACAGCATTATGTATTTCTTTTATGGATTAATTTTAATTACCATGCCTATTTTGTTTATAATCATAAAAAGTTTAAATTAACTTTAAAAAAACTTTAATGTAGTGCTTCTCAAGCTTTCAATAATTGTGACCTAATATTCAATCATAAGTTTCATCACCCCCACTCCATGAAATAACAATGTATTGAATTCAATAACACTATACTTTGACGCTGAAACTACAATACGACTTTAACTTTTTAAGTGTCACAGGCGTTTATAAGCGTCTCTCTCAGCCAAAATATTAATTGACCCGGACATATATATATTCTTCTTTTCGAAGTACGATCGTTTCTGCACGCTGCTATCCATAAAATTATTCCGAAGGCTTTAAAATACAATAAAAGTGTTTGTGCAAAGGATTTACTTTTTCAGAGGATTTGCTTATTTATTCCTTTTCTCCCTCCAACCCCAATACATCACATACGTGCGATTACGTAGAAAACGGTCGTATTTGGGAGTGAATTCAGTAAATTTTAATGAGCATTTGCGGGATTAATAATAAACCGTATAATTTATTAAGATATGTGATTTTTGTACATTTTATATATATAAAGCAGAAAAACGACTCACTCACTCATTACGATATCTCCAGAACTATTAAAGCTACAAACATGAAATTTGATAGGGATATTCCTTTCATGCAGTAGAGATCCGCTAAGGAAGGATTTTGCGAAAATCATCGAGCCCCAAGGGGCGTTACAGGGTCTTAAGCGACGTTATAGATAATTATTTCCCTTTTTAAACCATTAGACGTACAGTCCTGAAGTTTGGTACGCAGATTCCTTTCACGTAGTAGAAGTCCACTGCAAAATGGATTTTACTAAAATCGACACCCAAGGGGGGGTTGTGGGGGCTTAAGGGGTATTATAGATAATTATTTCCGGTTTTAAAATATTAGATGTACAATCTGCAAATTTGATGCGCAGATTCCTTTCATGGAGTAGAGATCAGCCAGAAAAATGGGTTTCGTGAAAATCAACCCTCTAAGGGGCACTGCGGTGGATTAAGGATCTTATTCGATAAATATTTCCGTTTTAAACTATTACCTGCTTGAAAATTAGAAGGTATAGTCCTTTCATGGAATAAAGTTCCTCTAACAAAAAGTTTTACTAAAATCGACCCCCAAGAGAGGGGGTTGCGTGGGGTGAAGGAGAATTATAGAAAAATTCCTGGTTTTAACTTTTTAACCTATTTGCTTGAAATTTGTTAAGAACGTTTCTTTAGTTGAAAAGAGTTCCACCAAAAGTGGATTTTACGGAAATTAACTTCAGGGTTAAAAGAGGGAGTTACTAGGGCGTATTGATGAAACAATTCTCGGTTTCGAACTACTAGGGCTATAACAATAAAATTTGGTTTGCATGTTGTTGTTTTTTGTTGTTGTTGAATTGAAATCCACTAAGAATGCTCTCCATAGGGCGTATTGATGATAAAAATTCCGTTTTTGCTCTATAAGATTTAGACTAGAAATTTAGCATGCATGTTTATTTTGCGGAGAAGAGATCCTCTGAAAGTTGCTTTTGCAGAAATCTACTTGATCATTGGGTTAAGTGTGAACACAGAAAATCTTTCTTCTATATTTTAGAGATTATTAGAAGTTATATATATATCAATTTTAAGTTCTGTCCTTTTTATATCAAGATACAAGAGCTACAGCTAAAAATGTATTTTTCGATACAATCGAATTATTTTAATGCTGGATATTAATAATTTATATTTATGTAAATAGCATATATTAATACAACATCGTGAAATAACCCAGGGAAGCGTGGGTAACGGCTAGTAATTTTATACATGACAAGCCCATAAGGGCATTGGTAATTATTAAAATTGTTCTTAGTTTAGAATTGTTAAATTAATTATAAAATACATCATGCAGAACCCATACATTTATATGTGTATTATATCAATATAAACGTGTATTTTATTTTTTATTCTGTCAGAATGCTTTTGTTTGTTTACCTTCAGTAAATTAATGTGGCCGCGGTAGCCGAGTGGTATAGGTATCGGATCGTGGCTTGCCTTGTCAGGAGTTTGAGCCCAGTACCACTAAAGACCCGCCGTTTAGGGCAGCGACGCACATTAAATCTGCCGAGAGCTGAAACGTCCTTCCGTTGGTGTGGTGTGGTAGTTAGGAGAAATGGTGCCAGTTCAGGTGTCGTCCACGTCACTTGACCATGGTTAGAAATTGCGTGGTCCGTTGCCTAAAGCCCTCGTGTCAGGGCTACGTTATTTTTAAATCAATCAATCAATTCAGTAAATTGATAATTTTTAAAAATATTTTTTGTTTTCGACTCTTTAATATGCTCGCGCCCCCGTCGTAGAGTTATCAAGTTCCCTAGGGGGCGTGCCCTACAGTTAACCGTTACTTTAATCATGAAACAAGAAGAATTTGTCTATGCATAAACAACATTATTAGTGTATGTATATATGGAAAATGTGGAAAAAGAATGAGTTTTATCCTTATTCAAACATAACCTTGAAAACGTTATATTGTATAAACAAATTCTCACACATAATTAACAAATAACCAAGATATCTAGATAGAATTTTTTTATACGTATTACTACGTTGTAAATTACAGCTACTAATTTTGAATTGTTTAATTTCCTGATAACGTAGATCAAAGTAATCCAAATATGGAGAGGACAGGAGTTCGTAGCATGATTAAGTTCCTTTATAATAATGGTTACATTGTCCGACTAATTTACAGTAAATAGATGGTTATCACTGAGATTAGTAACCCATCATATTACTGACTGACTGAATATTAACGTCGCACTGTTCAGCTTCACGAGGGCTTTTGGCTACGGACCACGTAATTTTGAACCATGGTCAAGTGACGTGGACGACACCTGAACTGGCACCCCCCTCTCCTAACTACCACACCACACCAACGGGAGGACGTTTCAGCTCTCGACAGATTTAACGTGCATCGCTGCCATACACGGCGGGTCTTTAGTGGTACTTGGCTCGAATTCGTGACAAAGCAAGCCACGATCCGATACCTATACCACTCGGCTACCGCAGCCACCCCGTCATATGGCACTACTGTGAGATGGAAAATAAATTTTCAAAGCGTCCTTCACAAACGATGCACACGGACGATGCCGCTATCGTGAAAGAAATGGTGAATTTTATCCAAATAAACCGAAGAGAAATCTTTCAGATTATCATCAATGAGACTGGTCTTAATTACGGTATTGCATGGAAAATTATTCATGAAAAATTGTACATGTCAAAGGTGTTCACATGCTCTACTGTTGAATCATTTACTCACTATGATTCAGAGATCAAAGAAATAAGCAACGAGTAAAAGGGCATCGAGTCACCTTCCCAAAGAAAAACAAGTCACAGACCAAGGGAAAGTCACGCAATCCATCTTTTAAGATTGCAATTAAGTAATCTTAACAGCCTACTTCGAGAATGTCTAGATGATCTCTAATGTCTATCACTGCACATTGCTGCTGAAATTACGGTGTGGTATCTATATGAACTTGTACCAACATCCCGCGAGGACGATCGTTTTGGCGTGATGGTTAGCGTACTTGCTTCATTCGTACGTTCGGAACGGAAGGTACTCAGATCGAATCTTCCCTCAATAGTCAGTGGGGCAGCCCAGCCAATCCGGATGCAGCATGAAAGTCCGAAAGAGGTGATTAAATAATAATTTTGAATGCTACATTTGTGCTGATAAAAAGATTTTAATTAAGAGCCAAAGGTGACATAAAAAAGCGCATTTAAAGTTTAAAATATACCGAAAAATATTTGAAAGTGAAAAAAAAAATAATTGAGACAATTAGTTAACAGTATCACAAAGTGATGTGGAACGAAAAAGGTGGTAGCTAAGAAATGAGATAAAAGTAGTAATATAGCAGAACTCAGGATCAATTAGAATTTGTCTTGGTCTATGAAAATTTAATGTGAGAGTGTATTCTGTATATTTGTATTTGGGAGGTCTGAGTTTTTTCTTAAGCCAAAATTAATCTTAAAAAGGTCTTCCACATTTATAATAAATTTATGTTGATAATTTTAAGGATTGGGAAAGCCGATGTAACCAATATTAATATATTGAAACAGTTTTGGTTTAGTGAATACGTCATGAAAGAAAAGTAAGACTAATGTAGCGCTATCTATTAACCCTCTATTCTCTCTCTCACTAGTCTGTTTTCTTCTTTTGATCTAGGATCTGAAATGAAATGCGGTCTATTTTAGTTTCGCTCGAAACGTCAG
Source organism: Trichonephila clavipes (assembly GCA_019973935.1). Classification (NCBI taxonomy): domain Eukaryota; kingdom Metazoa; phylum Arthropoda; class Arachnida; order Araneae; family Nephilidae; genus Trichonephila; species Trichonephila clavipes. Next base: position 241,827 of record BMAU01004018.1, read on the forward strand.
GTGACTACGATTAAGCCGTTCTTTCTCTGTGTTTCAGATAATTTCAAAATTTTTTTACCTTTTAAACTGTTATAATATTAACACAAAATGTTAAAACCAAAAGCCTTAACTCAAGTTCTAAGCCAAGCCAATACAGGAGGAGTTTCTAGTACTCTGTTAGTATTATTTTTATTTACTTCTCGGATTTAATTTTATTACATCTCATATATTTCGCAAGTTTGCCTTAAGTTATATACACCCAATTTTTTTTTTACACGGTAGATACGTTTCTTAGAAAACTGTTAGAAAAAGAATCGTGTAAAAAAATTTATCACATCTTAAAATCACATTAAAAAACCGTGTACGATGAAAAATCTCCAAATATTTTATCTCAAAACCGTGCAAAAAAGTAGTCATAAAACTGTTTTACATATGTATGAAACAAAAAGCAATTCGGTTAAAGCGTACATTAGGAAGTGCCTTGGCGATGCCAATTAATCGGTCGCCAAGCTACTTCCAAATAACCAAATTATACATTTATGCCAGAATGAATTCGTTATTTCACCATGATATCTTGATAAAAATCGCCAGATCCAAAGGGCTTTCTCTAATTTACACTTAAGCCATACAATTCATTTTTTATTACAAAAAAATTCAAGTTAGTGTAGACTGAAAATTTAGTCTTGTATGTTGTAGTGAAAGAAACATTTCTCATTCTTATTTATTTTATTGTGGTACTCATCACACACCGTCTTAGTGTGTTTACATCTTGTGAACTGACTGCCAGGACAGACTCTCAAAACTAACTAAAGGGTTGCCATGTTCAATTCGGGACCCATGGTCTGGTTTACCACAAAGTACATGCAGCATATAAAAATGCAAACTGAAATTAGGAATCAAACCACTAACGAACGACTACTCATCACGTGATAACACATTTGTTATTAACTGGATCAAAAATGCTATCCTCGGTAGTTGTGTCAGGTGATAACACATTTGTTATTAACTGGATCAAAAATGCTATCCTCGGTAGTTGTGTCAGATATGTCCACAACACTACTGTCGGTTTTGGTTAAAATGAATAATTTTGTTCATTATTAATTCATTTTTTGTTTCCTCAAGCTTCTTCTATAGTTCTAGATGTTCTGCTACACAGAACTTATGATTACGTTGAAATTATAATGCACACTCAATGTCAGGACCATAAGTAAGAAAATATTGTTTTATACTTGAAAGCAAATTTTGAGCCCTCACTAATTAAATCAGATGTTAATAACAGAACTTCACCATTGACTTCATCGTTATCATAAACTGTCATAAATTTGATAAAATCGTTCTCATCTAAAGGGCATGAATCCCCAAATGTTTTTGAAATTTGTGCAAAAACAAAAAATTTGTGCCAAAAAAAAAAAGTTAAGAGTTGGTTGTATTTCAAAAAGTATAAAGATCAGATGGGAAAAGGATCAGTTGCTAAGGACGATTTTTTTTTATCTGCAATTCGTCAATTAAGTTGTTTCAAAAATGGATTTTATGATATATTGTGTATGAAATTATAAGTTACAAAACACTTGCCAATATCACAAAATTGAAATTGTTATATTTTTGTTGCTCTTTTTAAGGTACATTTCATGTCTGATTGGAATTTATTTTCTTTAATTTCCAAAGCTTTAGATACTTTTTGAGATTCTCCTTAACAGTTTCAAATAAAATTAAGCAAGTGAATGCTCAATTATTAACCCCTTAACAGTTAAATTTTTCTAAAATTTGATCCAAAAATTGTTATGTTTTTATTGGATTTTTTAATTTTATAATTTTGAATAGGAAAATGTTACTAAAATAATTTTTTATAATATATTTCAGTGTTTAGGAAAACTTATAAACTTTAATGAAAATAATAGTATTTTCCCTGTAAGTTGGCTTATTTCCTACATGAATGTACAATAGGAAGCTATGCGTAAGATTGTAAATTTAAAAAAAGTACAATAACTACAGTTATTTTTATTATATTTATTTAACCTCTTGTAATGAACTATTTCCATCTATAAACCAAATTAATATTAAAAATTGAAAAGAAATCTGCAAAACAATACAAATGATAGAGAAAAAGGAATGCCCATACAGCTTACAGGCAAAGCAGTAGTGGCCCTAACATTGTGCCCGTACACTATACGGGCAAAATTGTGAAGGAATTTAATAAATAGTTTCTAGAATTTTTGTATTCAATTTTATGAATAAGTTGGCATTTCTTATTAAATATTTGTGTTATATTTTAAAATATTTATTTTAATTTGGTTAAAAAGGAATTATAGATAAGATACTTTCTTGGAATATGAATACTAAATACAAATAATATTTTTTTTACTTTGAGTGTGATACATGATTAGAGATAATATATCATTTCTTATTGGTTACCGAGAACATGAAGCATCACATATCAAACATGGCAACATTTAGAAAGCATAACTAATTTTGTTCTGTCGTGTTTGTAATGAATGTATTGTGTTGAATATCACCAATCTTCATGTTGGAAACCCCCCATAAAAGCAGTTTAAATCTTGTGGCCTCTACAGCTGATTAGGGTACTTACATGCTATCACTACAATGCCAATGTTCAAGATAACTCACCAAATTGGCAACTATGTGCTTCATTTTCTATAATGTCGCCAATATGGTTGCGATAATATGCAAGTTCCCCAATAAGTACCAATATATCTTTATACATCTATTGAAAAATATATATATTCATAGTTATTGTACAATCATGACCTTATAAAATTTATTGTATAACTCCAGTCATATACTATATACCTACATAATGAGGATTTTTTTATTTATTGTAGAACTGTTAACTTAAAATGATTGCATTGAAATTTTTGAAAGAATGCTGGAAAAAAATTTACATAATACATTATTGCAACAATCGCCAATGTTCAAAATAACTTGCCAAGCTGGCAATCCTAATTCTGCATGTGTCGTATGTGCTGAATTGGCCATTATGTGCTTTGTTTCTTATAATATAGCCAATAGGTTGCGGTAATATGCAAGTACTGAAAAAAGTTAAGATTTCAAATAGAATTTTGATAAAATCTGCTTTAAGTTATCACTTGGCAATGAAAAATAAGAACACATTAAAGCAGTTTTCTGATATAAAATAGAGATTGTGTTGATGTATGTAATAACATTTAAGGAATGGATTTTGTTAAAATATTAAGGTATATACTTACTGTTATACCATTGACTAGTTTTGTTGAATAGAAAAATGGTGCCAAATGCTCTGATATGCAGTTAATAATGATAAACCATTCCTGTGCATGTTCTAATGCAATAATTTTATTAGTGCATGCTCAAAAATGATATTTTATTATAGGTTGTACATGTTCAAGCACAGTAATCTGATAATAATTTTTGTACCCACCTGTTTCGTAAAAAATCAGTGTATTCCTATATATAAATACATATGTATTCAAGTATATGTATGATATGCGCCTGTGTGGGTTGGCTGTTGTAGCTTGGATACCAAAAACTGAATCCAAACATATTAAAACATTAAGAACAAATAATCAAAGTATTCTTGATCTATATTTTTAATTAAAGTAAATTTTAGGGAATAAAATGATTTTGTTCTTTCAAAAAATGGTATATACATGAGAGATGTTATCGTTTGTTTCTGAAGCTAGTGTTGTATATGCTGTTTTGATAAGAATGCTGATCATGTAGTATAAATAGTGGTACTTGCATATTATCGCAACGTATTGGCAACATTATATGAAATGAAGCTGATGGTTGCCAATTCAGTGCATGACACATAAGAAATTATGTTTGCCAATTTGGCGATTGTTTTGATAATACGAAGTACCAAAAAGAGCTCAATACTAAAAGATAATTTACAAAAGCTAAATTCTTTAGCAAGGAAAGGTGCCACTCTGACCTAACCCTTTTTTCCCTAATGAACAAAGTATTCCATTTTTAAGGGAAACTTTCTTATAACTTTTAATTTATATGTTCTGTCATTTTTCAAACTTGAATCATACTGTTCTTAATCCTAAAATGTAATAAGTGTGTATAATCTTTTTCTTCTGTTTGCTTCAGTAATTTTGTGTGTATGTCACTTAATTGTTAAAATTAAGCAGTTATCCTATTTTTAGTCAATAACTATTTCACAATATTAACAAAATGATAAGATTTTTTTAATATTTAATTTGCTTTTGATTTCTCTCTATTTTCATGTTATAGCGTTTTGTGCTACTGTTTCAGTTAATTAATGTTAAGTTTAAGATTTTAAACATTGTTACTTTAAATGCCAAAGAACATATATGTATATATATATTTTAGATAAAAAATGCCTACAAAATGCATTATTTATTTTCTTAAAAAAATTGTAAAAATTCTTAGATGTTTTCTAATTGCATAATTTTAGGAAAGTCCTAATGTGTTATTTTTCATTGAGAGATCATATTTGTTCTCAATCCTTTTTTCATTTAAAGAATTGAGAAAATCAGTACATTTACTATTAAGTATCTTTACTATTGCAAATAGTGTGTGTTACCAATAGATCTCATAAATTGATTTTAGAAAAGGAGAAAACCCGAAGTGATAAAATTCAAATTTTGTAAATACATTTGGTATTTACATATTAGCATCACTGCATTGAAATTGGCACCATGGGAAACACACTATGATATCAAAACAACTTAAAACTTCTGATGAATTTTTTATTTGAAAAGAAAACCAATCAGTCAGATTTTGGAGGAAAATTCACATGTGGTGCAGATTTGGCTATGGTGATGCCAATACATAAGTACCTTATAATTCATTTAAAATATTTTAATATAAGTATAAATTAATCTTTAAGATTTGTTCAAATTTTTATTTTTGTATTTTCTGGTATGAAAATGTGTATGTTTCAAACTGAATTCGATGAAAGACAATATTTGAAATTTTCTATTTTAATGGATGCATGCTTCAAGTTTTGGCATATATTTCAAATTCTTATATAAAAGTTTAAAACTATATTTATATTTAGTTTCATTTTATGTTTTCAGGTTGCTGAACAGAGAAGGTACATTATTGGCTTATTCTGGTTATGCTGGCAAAGATGCCAAGTTGATCGCTGCAATAACAAGTAATATTTGGATGGCATATGAAAAAAATGGCTGTTCAGCTTTCAATTCTGAAGCACTCAAGTTTATCATAATTGATTGTGAAGTAAGTTATTTTTTGAAATATATAAAGAATTGAAGATATCAATTTTTTAAATACAATATTTGATACTTATGTATTATACCTCGAGACTAATTTTGTCAAATCAAAAAATATCCTCAATTACAACAATATCCAGCCAATAGTTGAAACATTCCTGCTCACATTTGAACATCGAATAAGGATGCAGGTTTATTTAGCAATATTTTTTGAATTGCCAATATCTTTTTGTTTGACAAAATTGATTGATAGTATAATAGGTAAGTTCCTTGTATTGGTTAAGTATCATGTTCTTGATTTAAGCTTTATATTTACTGATTTCAAGTGTATAATTCATAATAGCCGAGCCAAACATGAATGTTTCATGTAAGTGTTTTGGAATACATTGAACTAACACACTTCATATTTAACAAAAATTTTGCTAATCAGTATTTCTTCCCCTCAGATACTTTTTTTTGTCATAAGGAATCTTAATGATTACTGGGAAAGGGATAAAATACTGGACATTTTAATAAATGTCTTTCCTATCAATAGAGATTTCCCAATTTCTTCAAGTTATACTTCATTAGAGTGTAAATTTTGTAGAAATGGCAGTTTTAAAAAACTGTAAGCCTTCTTCTCTTGAAACGTGAAAAATCAATTACTTTTGGAATTGTAGTTGAATAATTTTGAAAAATAATTCAATGGTAACACTAGTTAGTGGTTGACAGGTTTTTTTGAAATTTGTGCAATAAATTTCTGTTTTACTTTCATTAAACACATGAGACTGAGGTAGCCTGTTTGTTACGTTAAATAACAAAACAAAATTTTTGAAGCTAGATGTGTACAATAATTATTTCCTGTTGTATTTTAATCATATTTATAACTAAAGAAATATTTACCATTTTTTAATATGCATAACATGTTTGTTTAATATATTATGTCTATGTTTAGGAGGGTATTGTTGCAGTAACAGGCGTAGCAAATCTCCTCCTTTGTTTGCAAGCTGAAGCCAATGTAGATTTGGGTATCCTGAAAGCAAAGGCTGGAGCTTTGGCTAAGTACCTAGAAATTCCCCTCAATCAAGTGTCAGCCTCTGTTTAAGAATCTGGATCAATGACATAAGAAATCGTGCTTAACCTGTACAAATTTGTATAAATGTTTTCTGTGTTTGTAAGTTTCAAAGATTTTTATATTTCACCACTGCTTGTGTTTCCAACATTATTTATACATTGTATTTTTTGAGATAGAAAATAAAACGAATGCATTGACCTCTTTGTTTTATTGATATATTTTTCTTAAAATTAATATCTTTTATTTAATATAGTATTAGTTGTTTATTGAATCATTCTTGTTGAAAAGTTTGTTCAAAAATAAAACGGATTTTTTGTAATAGATTGAATGTTAATGCTTTTTTAAAATGATTCTGGATGCCATTTTTTCAGTCTTTTAAGACAACACAGTTACCTTAAAATTTCAAATTTACCGGGTTTTTTTTTTTTTTTTTTGCATTTCTTGGGGTTAATATTATTTGAAAGCTTACCACCAAATTTCAGATCTGTTAACAAATTAGATTTTAAAATATTTGAAGTTTTCTCAGCTATAGTTTTGGTTTTGGTTTCATTTAAAAACATTTCTTTCCCTCTGAAATTGAGTTAATTAAAAATATTTTTTGAGAACAATAAGTTTTTTTAGTGTGAAATATTTATTAATTTCAATTTTCATTACTAAAATCATTTCCACTTGATTATGTTTTGAGTTTTTTGATTTCTCACAATGAATTGAGATTGATTTCAAAGCCAATTTTTGCTTAAAAAATAGTTTATATAACTTAGAAACTTTATCATTAAATTTTCTTGTTGAGAAAATGCCATGGCCAAATCATTCTCAGGTTGCTGTGGGTAACAATATCTCATAGAGATCGAATACTACTGAAAATGATGTATCTAAAAATCAGTCTTCTGCTAATACTGCAATGAGACTTCTGAATATAAGTATTCTGAATTCAAGTATTGCAGATAAAATTGAATATTTCCTCGATGTATATCAAACTGACTCAATATATCATACTACACATATTGTAGTGCTATATTTCAGGATTTTAAAGTCATACAATAAGAGCTAAACTGCCCCGATTTAAAACTGAAAAAAATTAAATTTTATGAACAAACCTGGCTATTTTCAACACGATTTTATAAGCTTCTCTTGTATGTAACGGAATCTTTGAACTCAATTTTTACTCACTTTAAAAGGTCAGATTAATTCAATATTTTGCATGCTTGACAAGGACCAATGACAATACAATAATTTAATCATTTTGTTCTATTGTCCTTATCAGGATAATAAAGATTAAACGATTTCCCATACCCAGATTTGGCAATTAATTCCATATAGTTTTTCCAGATTTGGCAACTAAAAGATTAAGTTTCAACCCTAAAGCACAAATGGCAATGGGTATTCCATATTCTAACAAAATGACACATGTAAGATTAATTCATCAATAAATAAATGATGGTTTAAAACATTTAAAAACACGCTTTTATTGTAGATTGAACTAAAAAAAGAAAGAAAAAAAAATTATAGCTTTTATATAGAAAAACATGCTTTTCTAGTGAATCGAACTAAAAAGTAAATAATTCTTAATATAAGAATAAAATGATTAATGAGAGAATGTCATTGTGGTGCTAACTCTTCATTTCAGAATAGAATTAGTAAGAAATCATACACATTGATATCAAGCACCCTATGCTTTTACCACAATGACAATCATTTTCTTGTTTATAATTTTATTATATTAAGAAATATTTTTTTCCTTTTTAATTCGATTAACTATAAAAGCATGTATTTTTAGACTATAATTTATTAGGTTAAATTAGTATTTTGTACATAAATACCACCACTTTGTGTTTCAAAACTTTTGTGAAAATATTAGGTTAAGATTAACATGCATAAACTGTCGGCGTAACAAATGTCAATATTATTCAAGAGTATATTTTGAATTAAAGCAAATATTTTCAGTCATATTTAATTAAAATAGTGTTTTAATGTAGAACATACAATTGAAAATAACATTAAAAAATTAGAGCTTTATGGTCATTATAAGTTATTGCTTTATGTCTGTACAAACTTTAAGTGTGTTCTTCTCAGACATTTTTTATTTTGAAGATGTTGGTGCTTCCTAATCCCTAAGGGTTTTTTTTTCTGTTCAGTATAGAGCCTTGAAAGTTTTTGTATGTACTCCCAAATGTATGCTTTATGAAAGTTAGTTTGGATTTAGGGCTGATATCTCCAGTTATTTTTTTATAAAATGCTACTGTTACTATTTTAAAAAGAATTTGTGTTTTTTCCAGGTTTAGCTAGAAAACTAATTACTAAAGATCAACAAAGAAATAGATTTTCAAATTCATACCAACTTTTGTTCACAATAATTTAAGAAACATAAATCATTTAAAATGGCTAAAAATTTTTAAAAAGTGAGTATTTTATAAAAGTTTGAAAAAACTTCAAAAATTCTTAATTTCTTAAAATTGTAAAATAATGTCTGGTCATTCTGACTTTTTACTTATAAAATCAACTTAATATAATCTGAATATAAAACAAATTATTATTATTATTATTTTTTTGCTGTTAATGTCTCCAAAAATTTTTTTGAAAAAGGGTACTGTATAGCCTTAAAATATAAAGTCTAATTTTTTTAGTGTTAGTCTGTTAGCCCACTACTTTCCAGAATTTGTTTTTGTTTGCACATATAGAAAGAGTTCTTTCCAGTAAACTTAAGTCACAATATTTAAAGTGAAATGTTGGAGATGCTACAAAAATATGTTAAAAAGTTTAAATATTCAATATATTATAAAATTTCATTTTCTTTTCCTTTCTGAAAGAATGTAGTGTTAGTATTTCAAGTAGGACCGATATATAAAAATGGAATTTCTTTAAATATTTGGTATAAGACACTTTCCTGGCATTACAGTTGGTTTTAATATTTTTTACTCTTCAATTTTTTACTCCTAGAGAAATTTATGTGAATTATAAAGCCCTTGCTGACACTTTATCCTATTAGAATCAAGTGTGGACTTTTTTTTTCCCTCTAGATTTTTATAGTAAATTAATCTTTGTTGCACAAAAATTTAAATATTTCCATTTGTGTCATGTTATGAATTGCTTCTGATTTTTGTTATGGACCTTACAAAATGTTTTTTATAGAACACATACCTTGACGGAAAAAAAAAGATTTTAAGATAATTTTTATTTAAATTTTGGTTTATTGTTTTGTTGTTGCTAAAAATGATAGCAATTGATTTATTCATTGATGAATTTTTACTTTCAACTAATTACTTTATTTTGGAGCCATTTGAAACAGTATGTAAATCTTTGGGGAATATATGTAATACTCCATGTATAAATCATAGATAACTAATCCTTTCTACTCCGAGTGCTCCTCACTTGTGCTTAGAAATTTTTATACCGTGTATTTCACTATTTTCCTTTTAGTTAGGAAATAAAAGTAATTCTCCTTTGGAAGTGTTTTAGTTTGTTTTCACCTGTCATTTTGAGAAAATAATGCTAAAGATGTTATTTTTAATTTCAAATAATAAGTTGTTGCATAAACGTTTTTAGCTATTTAATTTGTATTTTTTTAAATATTATCAAGATTGATCTAAAAATGTAAACACATTTCTTTTGTATTTTTATTTTAGAACATAATTTGATAAATGGATCAATAATTAATTACTGCAATTGTACCTCTCAACAATAATTTTGTATCTAATTTAAAATTTTTCATGTAGAATCTGAAATGGCTTTTTTTAAGGTTTCTGGTTTTAAGGTTTTTAAGGTAAGGTTTCTGAGATATATATATATATATATTTACAAAATATTTCTTAACAATATACATTTTTCAAATTTTTCTTTCATAGCAAAAATATAAAATGATGAACTATATAAGTTTTAATCCTTATTTTGATGCATTAAATAGTTAAACTTTAAATTAATAATCAACAGAGGGCAACACAAGTTTATGCTTAGGAAAATAAACACATTTGGCATATAATTGCATTGATGTGTGTTGAACCCTATAATTTTTTTAGTCATTTTGTTCAGTAATTTATTTCTCTTTCTGTCTTGCATGGGTTAGTGAATATTTTGAGCATTTCTGGTTTAATTCTGGACAGGCATTGATAGTAACTTAGATAATGAGGTTCATAAAATGTGTTTTCATAAATCACATTGACTCCTTCCGTTTTGTTTAAGATGACAAGTTTACTCCCCAAAAAGCACAAAGAAAGCCACTCACCAAATTAATTAAAAAGTCTTAAGTGTATTTTGGTTATGTTCTTGGTTATATGAATTAAAAATGAGTACCTCATATTTCCTACATAACTTGTTCAACTAATTGAAAGGATACTGCAATAGTATGCTATTTGTGCTGTTCCAGTTTGGCTTAGCTTGAGTAATAAAAGGTTATATTGTTATTTTTACTTTAGCAGTATTGCAAGGCATTAAAGTAAAAGGAAACATAAGATGGCCTCATAGGGAAGGTTTATCTGTTCCTGCTTGTAGCTTGAAAACAATTCAGACAGAAATTAAAGTAAAACTGAACAACATAATAATGAATATATTCCCGAATCTCTTATCACTTCACATGATAGAATAGAAGGAACTGATTGATTTTGTCTGGGATTTGAAACTTTAGACAACAAGCAAATTGAACCGAGTACTAGTCTGAGTCAGTGGAATCTTCAAGCTCAAGGTATAAGGATTTCCGTGATTAAAAAAAGAAACATGATTTTATTACAATTTTTTTAAATGAAAAATTCAATGCGTGTCTGCACAGATGTGAATGGTTTGCTGAGCATGTTATATATAGGCATTGAGTATATTCCTAAAGACAGCTGAATTATTGCTAGTGATTTCAGTTTAATCTAGCCAATAAAAATTACAAATGGTAAAGTTGCCCAGATTGTTTTTGATGACTATGCAAACATTTGACATCAAAATCATTTGGAGAACATATATATATATATATATATATATATATATGTTCTCCAAATGATTTTTATTCCGGGGAAGGTTGGATCCACAAAGCATTGCTTAACCCTAATTCGCTGGCCTAATTCAGCAACAGCTTTAGAAATCATAATAGGTCCCCAGTTTAGTCCAATGACTTTTTTGTATCTACAATTGTTGTGTCTGCTGAATTCCAATTTCTTACTTTTTTAGCACTGTAGATTCTAGTATTTCTTCACTTTTGTTTTATTATACTTTATATATATATATATATATATATATATATATATATATATATATATATATATATATATATATATATGCATATGCGTATATAATATACAAGCTATAAATTGCTTGCTTCGCTAAATTTTTCATGATGTAGTATGACTATATATGGTTTTTTCAACTTATTGATATCTAAGTTTTAGTATTAGGCTTTTGATTGTATTGAAAAATATTCTTATATAGCTCTCGCTTCTTGTTTTAAAAAGGACAAATGGATAGGACTTGAACATATAAAATGGGAGTATATTTAGTTTTTACATCTCCGCAGCCCGATTATTTTCGGAATTGAGTTTCGTTTCACCCAGTTTTGACAGATGTCTACTCAATTTAAAATCTGTATTTGTTCAAAAACGGAAATTTCTTTATCTACCCCCCTCCTTGGGAGTTGATATCTGTAAACCCTTTTTTAGCAGATCTCTACTCAACAAAAGAAATGTGTGCCAAATTCGAAGTCTGTAGGTGTATTAATTCTGGACAGCTTGTGAGAATGAGTCGTTATATATATATAACCTTGCTTTCTTATTAAATACTAAATGTTTGCTTTCGTATTACTTTGCCTATTCTACTTTGACTTATATTGTGTTGCTATAATCTTACATATTGTACAGCATTAGATAAAAAATTATTGCATTTTAATATAATATTGATTATTATATGTGTGTATACACATAAAATAAAAACAGAATGCCAGGAACCTCTGTATTTGAAACAAAAAATTTACACTTCAACAAAGAACTCATGCATTGAATATTTTTTGTTTTGATTTTGGCAAGTTTTTTAGATATCTAGCACAGAAATAGACATGAATATTATCATTGTACAATACACAATTTTCTATTGATGGAACGAGTTTGGTATCTTCTTTTCTTTTTTCACTTTTCTTTTTTTTCATTTATTTGTTTATTTACTGTTGTAAGTCTGTGATGTATTTATACTTTTGCTTCTGAAATTGCTTAGTTTCATGATGGCCAGAATTTTTCCAACTTCCTAAGTTGGATAGTATATCTTGGAATTTTGACTAGTTCAGGATCCAAGTTGATATTTTATTTTAGTATTTGTTTCTTCTTCTATACTACTCTTTGCTATCTTTTCTTGGAGGTTAGATTTTTCTGTCAAATAATTAATGATTATATTTTAGAATCTTTTTTCTATTGCTTTGTCCTGATTTAAATTGGGCTGTCTTCTTGATGAAGAGTTTTTTCTCCTTCACCTTGATTCATTTTTATCAGCATTTCTGCATTGGATTTTCTAAATTTGAAGCTATTATTTAGGTCTATCAGCATATGTTGAAGATATTTAATTGTATCAAATTTATACATCAAAAATAGCATTTGGAGAAGCAAAAGAAGCCAAAAGATAAGAATTATTTTCTCCATTTCTATATGTTCCATTTTTGTGAGTTTAAAAAGTTAGTTTTGTGAGAGGTAGAAATTTTCAAAATAAAAGTAAGTTATTAACGTTGGAAAACTTTGTAAGGCAAATGATATTGAAAAATAAGAGCAGAAAGTTTTAGCCCTTAGTTTACAAATACTAGTCAGTTTTCATGCAAGAAATTATTTATAACAATCACATTAAATTATAACAATATTAGTCTGTAACAATGTCATTCATGAATATTCATTCTTTTGTGTTGTAGTTGTAATAATATTAGACTAAGTCTGTGTTTGTTATAGAATTATTACAATATTGCAACAGAATAAGGTGTAGAGTATATTATAGAAGATAGAACACCCGTTTTTTCGCACGAGTGAGTTTCTAAAATAAAACTCATCAACCTTCAGAGCTAATTAACATAAGTTTTTAATCGAACCTTGAACCAGAGACAATGCATTTTTAAAAAATAATAGTTTTTAGTTTTAAATTACTTTTTAATAACCTGAGCAATTTTTAGTGAAATTTTGAAAGAATATGTATTTTTTTGTGATGCTTTATTTGAAAAACGTAATTTAGAACCATGCTCAAGATACAAGGACTGAGCTTTATTTCCCCCTCTCAACTTCCACACCATCGGGAGGACATTTGAGTTTCAACATATTTAACGCGTGTTCCTCTACACAGCACGTCTGCAATACAAGGCTCGAACTCATGACACGCCAGCCACGAATCCATTTCCTTGACCACTAATCTACCGCGGCCAATGAAACATGCCTAGCTTGGATCAAACTATCATCAATGATGTGAAGGAGCAAATTGAAAAGGAAATTAAAGTATGAACAATAATTTAAACTTAAAACCATCTAAATCAAATTAAAATTGTGCCTAATAATGCTGAAAAAAGTAGTAGGTTTAGTTTTGCACAAATTGTATCAAAAACGCATTAGCAGAACTTTAAACACAAATTGTGTGGCCAAATTTTTATTGCAATTATTTAAAAAATGCTTTTTTGAACGGGTAATGTATAATAAAGAAGAAATAAAGGGAAAAAACACACAACGATAAATGAATATAATTACAGTGGAAAACGCGAAAACCCTCAAGCCGAAATATCGGTTAACACGAAGTTCCTACGAACTGCTGTGCATTTTCATGCATTTTTTCCCTCTTAACACGAAACGAAAATCACTTAACACGAAAATATTTTTCTTCTGGAAATGAACAAAATGGGAAAACAGCCGCGCAGGCGAGATTTAAGAGGGTATGTGAAATGAAAGGTGTTTTCACCTGCTTCATAGAAAAGAGGCTAAATTGGCTTTGAAATATCTTGCGCATGAGCCATTTTTGTTCATCTAAGCCACTTTCACCCTCCACCCCTAAATGAAATGAATGATGCAGCTTCTATTTTCACGTCATCCGCGAAATGAGGAACATCATTGTCAGTCGTGAACCCAGTTTATACTCAAAAACGTTAATTTCATAAGAACAGCACAAATTCACCATTTTATTTCAAGCGAATTCCAAAGACAAGATACAAAAGTAGCTCGTTCAAAATATTATATCGTGATCGCACAACGAGTAATTTAATAATGTTACTGCGTGACCCTGACAATCATGACTACTATGTGCAGCCTTTATTCCAATATTGAAATGAATAACAAAATGGACGACATCGTACAATTAGTTGACAATTCAATGCTAAAAAAGGCAATGCAGAGGAAAATATCAGATTATTTTCCACAAGTTCAATAAATGTTTTGTTTTTTTCAAAAAACTTGTGAGTAAAGATCATTAAGGGTTAAAGTGTAGTATAGGGGAGGGGGGCCACTTGGCACAGTCTTTTTTTTGGGGGGCGACTAAAAGCGGTTGCCAAGGTACTTTATTCTGAATGATCTATTATTTATTTTAGAATGAATTCGTTATCTCACCATGACATTTAGATAAAAATCGCCCAATCCGAAGAAAAATGGCCAAATCAGAAGTGTGTGTGGTCCCCCTATACTTCACTTAAGCCATCATTAATTTTTTTTGTGTGTTTTTTTTTAATGTTTTAGAAGAATTTTTTTTACAAGCAGAATGACAAAGAGCTGAAGGAGAAAGCAAACTTCTAATTCGTTTAAAATGAACTTGGAGCTTCACAAGGCTGTTGATCAAAAACTGAAGAAAAAAACGGAAATGTGTAAAGATTTTGGTATTACTAAATTCTGTATTAAATTCCATTAAGTTCTTATGATTATTTTTCTTTAATTGATTTTTATATAATTCATGCTTATATACATATCTATGTAAATAAAGAGTACTCCAATAAACTTATTGTGTCGAATATACACTCAGGAACATTGAAAACAGCGACCAAGAAGAAAACATCAGATTGAAATGAAATTTAATACACATAATGACACAGAGGAGAGATTCACTAGATCTCAAAAACAAGACAATTAAACGAATACAGGGTGTACAACGACACAAATACAGGGAAACTTCAATAGCGCGTTGGACCACCTCCAGCTGCAATACATGCCGCCACACGGTCCGGCATTAAGTTGATTAGACACCTTATGTTGTCCTGAGGCAGATGGGCCCACAAATCGTGAGCAACCAACTGTAAATCATGTACAGAGTGACACGATAAAATCTGCCGTTTTAGCTGATCCCACACGTGCTCTACAGGGGACAAATCGGGGGAGCGGGTGGGCGATGGAAGAGAATGAAAATGACGTTGGAAGTCTTGAGCAACTCTTGCTGTATGCGGACGAGCATTATCTTGTTGGAAAATTGCCCCTGGGAGACCATTTAGGAAAGGTCCTACATGGGGTCGAAAAATATCATCAACGTAACGTTGGTCCGTTAAGGTTCCACGCATCACAATTAAAATGGACCGGCTATCATAGGCTATGGCCCCCCAGACCATTACACCAGCTTTGCTGTCAGTGTGGCGTAGAACAGTGTGGTGGGAATTGTACCGCTCACCAGGGTGCCTCCACACCCGTACACGGTTATCATCTGTCCCCAAAACAAACCGGGATTCATCCCTAAACACAACCTTTTGCCAATCTGTGGCATTCCGCATTGATCTGGCTTGGCACCACTGTAGACGTAGTTGCCGATGTTCCGGTGTTAAAGGGAGTGCACGGAAAGAGCGCTTGGATTTAAGATTTGCTTCTGCAAGGGGTCTAGAAATTGTTTGTGGAACAATTGCTACGCCCACGTCTGCTCGTATCGTTGAACGAGTCACTGTGGGGTCCACAAGCGCTTGCCGCACGATCCTTCGATCCTCTCTCCTCGTAGTCTTCCTGGTCGCTCCAGACCCCGTTTTCCGCACGTGGGTACCTTCTCGTGTCCACTGCTCCCAACAGTTTCTAACGGCACATTCCGAAAGATCCATCTGGCCAGCAACACGGCGCGTCGACCAGCCGGTAGTTTTCATCCCAATCATCAGGTTTCTCTCAAACTCGCTTAACTGTGAGTAATGTCTTCTAGCGCATTTACCTGGCATGTTTCGATTACCAAAGTCTTCCTACAATCGGCGGGTAGTCGTCACGTTTATGAATCTTCGAATTTGCGCTGGCTTATATAGCACCTCTTCCTGATTGTAGCGCCACCTCGGCGTGTATGAGCATGAGTATTGGCAGAAAACTTGGATCATTTGCATATCACATTACGCTGTGCTTATTTGCAAAGTTTCGCGATTGTACTTAGCTTCTTTCTTGTGGGTCGCTATTTTCAATGTTCCTGAGTGTATATTTTTTCCCCCTATTAACACGAAATTCTTTCAACACGAAAAAGTATTTCAGTCCCCTCAGTTTCATGTTAAACAATTTTCACCTGTGTAGTGCAAATTACTAATCACTCAAATTCTTTCAATTTTGATGGGGCATTGAAACTGAAACGTGAGGTCTATTTTTTCTTCTTTGTAATTCAGTAAATAACATAATTAAAAAGTATTTACAGCACGAAACATTTCCAAATTAGGCATCACTGGTGAATCTCATATTTTTTCGAATTCGGTTACATTATGGATATTATTTTATACCAATAGTATTTTTTGATGTTGAAATTGTACAAAATATATTTGTAAAATCCGATTCTCAATTTTTAGCTGCTTGCCATTTTCAACCTTTGGCGAATTTCAACACATTTTTGTTCATTCCGGAAAAATCTGCCACAACTCGTAAAATGCTTGGCGAATAATCTTTGAAATGGGATTATTACATTGCTCAATAATCATTGTATATGTTTTCTCATTATTCAGAATATTATTAATCAACATCTCGGTAAAATAAATAAATAAATTTCGTTCTAGAATCCATTATTCTGTTGTATATATAGTTCATTGTTTTACTATTAAATTTTATTTTTGTAAAAATAAAATTAAAAAATTTTTTAAATGATGTATGTTTTCCCCCTATCATTCCACAAAATGAGTTAAGGTTGTAGAATTTTATTGTGATAATTAGTCTTTATGAAAAGTGTACATATTATCTCATCTAAAGAACAAAATAACACACATTTTGTTTGGTATCTTCCAGCATAAAGTAATTTATTTCAGGAAATGTTCGCTTTTAAAGGCAGTTATCTCAGCTCTAAGCCCGAATTCCGGTTTAAGGAACTCCTAATTGAAAAAAACAACAAAAAAGAATGGTTTCAATTCGTACGCAATCATGAATTTATTTGAATTTGAAAAAATAATAAAATTATAATACAAAACATATAATTATAAAAACCTAGCGCTATGTTGAAACAAAAAGATAAACTAATAAGCATATTGTTTTGATTAATTAGCATAATCTGTAAACAAATAAAAAGCAATATTTAAATGTATCTGTTTGCACACTTTTGGAACTTGGAAAAAAAAATATCGTGTTTTAAAAATTAGTTTTCTACACTTGTTTAAATGAGAAACAGAATAGAATGTTTTACTTTTATTTATTTATTTTTGTGAATATTTTGTTATATGTTTGCTTGCTGTGTGTGTGTGTGTCAGTTTGAGGTCCCATTCTGTCAATTGATTGAGTGAGAGAAGACTAAAATTACATTTACAGGCAAAACGAGGGCTATTGCCACTGTAATTTTTAATTGGGTCAAGATACGAGTACGTCACCTGTGTGAGTTCGCTTTCCACTTTCTTACATGCACGGATTCCAGATACAGGGTACCATTGACCGTTCAACACAGGGCAAGAAGCCTGGCGTTGTGTCACCGTCACCGCACCTAGACCATTGAATGGCATCGGGTATTGTTTACGGATGATTCTCGTTTCTGCGTGTGGAGGAATAACGGCCGTCAACGGGTATGGCGGTGACACGGAGAACGCTACAAACCAACCCATTTTGCTGAGCGTCAAACCGATCCTGACAACAGTACCCTTCCGGGTACCGAAGTCATCCAATTAAGACAACAATCAATCACAGTGCTCTCTCTCGCCACGCGAGAAGGGAGCAAGCACATCACAAGTTTTTCCACTCACACCATGCAGCGAATAGCTGCTACACCATCGGTCGGGCAGTTTATCCCCCCGTGGCTCTCATTGACCGAGGGAACTTCAAGTAAATTATAACATTCTGATATTAGTAATTTAAAATTTTTTCTAGCTTTAAAAAAAAGCTTATTTTTCTTTTACTAAAATGAAAAACGCATTTAAACATATTTTTCTTCTGAAATCTAAATTATTCAAAAATTTAATTAACTTTTAAGTTTTTTCTAAATCATTAAACTTTTATAAACTTGGGCAAGTAATTCAATGTCATGCTATCTTCATCTTCAAGATAGAAGATAAAAGGCCTGACGGGCTAAGTGATTCAGCAACAAAACTAGCAATAAACTGGTCCTATACCAGTTATCATGGTTTGGGGTGGCGTAATGTTTGAGGTCGCAAGACACCTATGGTGTTCATTGACGGCCCTTTGACATTGAACCGCTGCATCACACCAGTTGTGGAGCCTTTGTACTTCCCTTGTTGCATAGTGCACTCAATACACAGTATTCCAGCAACACAATGCCAGATAACATGTCCCATGGCAAACAGCCTGACTGGACTTGACATAATTCCCTGGCCGGCGAACTCCCCAGATATGAATCCCATCAAACACTTGTGGGATCTCATTGGACGTGGCATGAACTGAAGACAATTCGCTGAAAGCGTAGAGGATCTGCGCACAGCAGTGGATGTGGCTTGACAGTGGTTACCTCAGGCAATCATCAATGGACTAATTGATAGAATGTCTCGAAGCATTGAGGCTGTTATACTCGTAGATGCTTGAGGAGGGAACATTAGATACTGAATAAATTGGATTATACTGATTTTATTTGTCGTTTTTTTTCAACTTCACTATCGCTCCAAAATTTTGCATTATTTTTTGGTGCTGTAATTTCACTTTTGAGGAATGTAATAATTAAGTACGAAATTGGCACTTACGCATCCACTTCCAGCGTTTTGATATTTCCCTTCAATAATTTAATTATTTCTAATAATAACTGTTTTCGATAGAAATATAATTTCTTAGAGTAAAAGAATTCTACTAAACACTATCCATTTTCTTCATTTACAGTTAATTTTCTTAGGATATTTAAAAGCTATGAGAAATGGAACTTTTGCTTGAATATTTTCAAGTGCGTTCTATTTTAACTACAAAATAAAAACATGACTTTTTAAAATTATTATTTGTCCTTTTAATGTCAATAATTTAAAAAGAAGAGGTTATATTAAAGAATTTGGAGAGCAAAAATATTTATTTGAACACAAATATTATATATTTACCAGTGTTTCTTGTACAAAATGTAACCTGTAACTGAAATTATTCCAACAGCTAAAATTACACCAATTATTATACCTGTCTTCCTCAAAGTATATTCTGAAAGAAAAAGAAACACATTTTAATCATTACAATATTGAAAAGATAACGCATATAATCGTTTAACTACATGAATTTTGTTAGGTAAATAAGGAAAAATACATAAAAAAAAATAAAACAACAGAAGATAATTTGTTTACAACCAACTTAAGTTTCTTAAGAAGTTTTATTTATATTTTCGCAAAATTAATACAAATTAAAAAATAGACAAACACATAAATAAACGCTATCTGATGTCCGAACTCTTCTTTTGTGCGGTAGATAGATACTGCATAAAAGGAATCGCACACACACACACACACACACAAAGTATTCGAAAAAATTCCATAAATACTTACATATAACAAACAATTTTGTCGACATACTACAAAAACTTTTTTTATGCTGTGGAAAGGGACCGCATAAAAACATTCACTTGAGAATAAACTTGAGTTGTCACTTGAGGATAAAATTTCAATTGATTTATTTTTTGGCAACATAAAATTAGAGATAAGTTTTTGAGTAGTTCTGTCAATTGGTCAGCTGCTTGTGAACGTCACTATAAACATATATGCATGATTGAAGCTCTTTTTGGAATTTCAAACTCCTTTCGGAATTGGTATCTATTTTAAGAAAACGTTTTTCCGATTTATTGGAAAGCTGAATCCCACCATATATTGTATCCGCTCTCAAAGAATTTTAATTAGAATATTTAATTAGAAAAACAAGTTATTTTTTAATCTGTAATTTAAGTATAGGATTTTTTCCTATTGTTTAAAAGTATTTCTTATATACATATTTAATATAAAGAGCAATTTGAATTTTCAAAAATACTATTAATGTTACTTGGTTAATTAATTTTAAAATTTGTCTTTTATTAGTTTAAATTTTTTTATTAATTTAAATTTTCACATTTATTTCATATTTTATAAAAAGTCAGGGCATTTTTACTTATTAAAAGGGATATCAGGGGTGTTAATTTTGTCTCGAGAGTTGAAAATATAAACAATTTTCGACGACATAAAATTCTTTGAGGTTAAAATTAAATAATTTGATTTTTTTACACTTATATAGGAATAAAGTTTAAAAAAGAACATAAAATGTTAAAAATATAATCATAATTTTAAAAAAAAATTATGACCATATGAAAGTCAGAAACATTTTTGTAAGAAACATTAATCAAGTTTTACGTTGCACATGATATATTCTAAGACAGTAGCTCCAATTACAAGCATTAAGTTGATTCATAAAGTCAATTATAACCTTATTGCATTGTAACATTTTTTCCGTGAATAAAACAATAAATAATATTTTTTAAAAAATAAAAAAATACTAAATTTTTAGGTTTTTTTAAAATTTTTTAATATTTTTATAATTTTGCGAGATGAAAAAAGATATGTAATACAAAAATTAGGTAGGGTTTAAAGAGTAAGATACATTTTATTATTCTATAAAGTTTTAGATTTCTATACTATTTTAGAAAATATCCTGCGCAACATAAAACTTCCTTAATATTTATTACAAAAGTGCTTCTTATTTTCATATGCTTATAATTTTTTAAATTATGATTATATTTTAAACATTTTATAATTTTTGATATTTTATTTCTTAATAAATATTGTGTAAAAGATTTGAATTATTTTATTTTAACTTCAAAGAACTAGGTCTAGCCGAAAATTGTTTACATTTTCAGATCTCGACACAAAATTAATACTCCTGAGACCTCTTAGCTGATTCTAAACATAGAAACTAAATCCATTCTAAGTTCTAGAAATCTATTATAGATTGCTCATTTTAGTATTCTAAAAAAATTATAAAAATATTTGTATTTAATTTTAATTTAAAATTAATGACCTTAATTAAATTTCAGTATTTATTAAATGTAACACTCAATAATTATAATGCAATATTTTAGTTTTTATAACAATTTAGTAAATTTTCAAAAAATAAAGATTTTGTATTGATGAATAAAGACGACTAAAAGATATTTTTCATGATTTCTTTTTCTTTACTTTCTTTCTTACCCTTCACAATATGCCGATAGGAATGAACTATTAGCCTCTGACAAAAAATTTTTTTATATAATTTCATGGTGCAAAAATTTCTTCAAAGAAATGAAGAAATATTTGTTGCAATCAGTAGAACGCGAGATCATTCTCTATTTTTGACCTCATTTTCTCTATGAACTCAGACCTTTAATTCACCTTACATCACAGATAAATTTGTAACATTTATTTGCTTTTTGTACTTGGCTGCTAGTGAATTAATAAATATTTGGCACGAATAGTCCAAATATGGCATCGGTGCTATTAAGGCTACACAGTACCGTAAAAATTTCATATTTACCGAAAAATCTTTTTTTTTTTTTGCTTTTTCTAGCGGCCCATATCATAGAGAAAGCTTGCCACCAAATTTCAGATCTGTTAGCAAATTAGTGTTTTTGATGTTTTGAGGTTTTATTAGCTATAGTTTTGGTTTCGGTTTCCTTTTCAAGCATTTTTAAACTCTTAAATTGAGTTAATTAAGAATATTACTGAGTACAGTCAAATCTTTTAGAGTAAAATGTTTATTAGTTCCAATTTTCATTACTAAAATCACTTCTGCTAGATTATGTTTTGAGGTTTTTGAGTTCTCAAAAATAATAAATTCAGATTAAATTCATGGTCAATTTTTGCTTTAAAAATAGTTTATATAACTTAAAAGCATTATCATTAATTTTGTCCTGAAGAGAAAATGCCATGACCAAAGCGTTCTCAGGTTGCTGGCAGAAACAATATTTCGATGAGATGGAATACTACTGAAAATGATGTATCTAAAAATCAGTCGTCAGCTGATACTGCAATTAGACTTCCGAATACAAGTATTCTGAATTCAAATGTTGCAGATATAAATGAATATTTCCTTGATGAACCAAACTACCTTCTACTTAACACATTGTAGTACTATATTTTAGTATTTGAAAGCCGTACGACAAGAGCTAAAACTTCCTAAATTGCCCGATTTAAAACTGAAAAAAAAAATTTTATTTTATTAACAAACCTGGACATTTTTAGCTTAAGTTAGTATCATTATTATTTTGTTCATAAATGTTCTGTGTTTTAAAACTTTTGTGAAAATGTTAAGTTAAGATTAAGCTGAATAATCTATCATCGTAACAAATGCTATTAATATTATGCAAAAATATATTTTGAATTAAAAATAGTATTTTCAGTCATATTTAATTACAATAGTGTTTTAATGTGGAATATAGATTGAAAAATAACATGTTAAAAAATTAGGGCTTTATGGGCATTATAAGTTTTTGTTCTATGCCTTTACAAACTTTAAATACGTTTTTCTCAGACTTCCAATTCTGAAAGTATAAGTGTTTTCTAATCCCTAAGGCTTTTTTACTGTTCAAGGTAGTGTCGTGAAATTTTTGTATATACTCCGAAACTTATGTTTTGCAAAAGTTAGTATGGATTTAAAGCTGA
The DNA here is from genome assembly GCA_019973935.1 of Trichonephila clavipes. Taxonomy (NCBI): domain Eukaryota; kingdom Metazoa; phylum Arthropoda; class Arachnida; order Araneae; family Nephilidae; genus Trichonephila; species Trichonephila clavipes. The sequence goes on from BMAU01004018.1 coordinate 264,955, forward strand.
AATCTCTTGTAATTTTTTTAAAAAATTATATTTTAAAAATTTTCGTCTTTTTTCCAGGTTTTTCTCGAAAAATAATTATTAAAAATTCACAAGGGAATAGATTTTCACACACACACAAATCTGTACTAACTTTTTTTCACAATAATTTTAGAAACATAAATAACTTAAAATGACTAAAAAATTTGAAAAATTGAGTATTTTATAAAAGTTAGAAAAATCTTAAAAATTCCTAATTTCTTAAAATTGTAAAATAATGGCTGGTCAAACAGACTTTTTTCTTACAGAATAAGCTTAATAATATAATCTAAATATAAAACAAATTATTTTTACTGTAACTGTTTAAAAAAATGTTTTGAAAATGGATACTGTGTAGCCTTAAAATTAACTACCAAATAAATTTTAAAGGAATATTGATTTCTCAAAATTTTATGATAATTTAAACTATTTTGTACTCGTGTGTAAGAAAATATGAAAGATTTAAATTAAATTTGAATGAGTTAAAATCAAAAGGATTTTATAAAATATAAAAAGAATTCTTATATTATCCTTGTACTTTTATATCAAGTATATTTTGCTTACTTATGTACGTTATTATTGTTAACAAATATGTGTTTTTAAAATGAAGTTTCTGCAAAGAACAAAAATTGACAACACCGAAACGCGTGAAGAGACTAGCCGAAAATACATGATTGCAGTTATCGTATGATTATGACGTCACATGACTATGAGCTAATTGGCTAGTGTCTGGCCATCTTATTCTAGGTCTACCCTCTCTTCTCTTGTCTGTTTGTTTCAAAAGCGTTATTTGTTTAACTGGGTTGTTGTTATCATACCTGAATATGTGGCCAAGCCGTTTTAGTTGTGAAAATCCTTAATTACTTTAATTAAATTTGGTTCTTTTTACTTTCTTTGTAATTCAAAATTGTGAAGTATTTAGACCGCATTTTCCCTCACTGCTTCAAAACTTCTTCTCAATGTTTTTCGTTCAAATTTCAATAAGTTTTCCTCATCCAGTTTTCTCATTGATTAGAACTCACTGCCATATAAAACTATGGGTTCTATAAGTGTTTTGTATAGTTGTACTTTTGTTTCTCTGCTTATAAATTTGGATTTAAATTCTGATATCCCCCCTCGGGTGAACATCTCTTTGGTTATCAGCGTGAGCTAGAGGTGTAGGATTAACGGATGAACTAAAAGTATACATTATCTCAATATGACTTTATGAAGATATTTAACTTAATTCTTTAACAAATTAGATTATAATAATATATATGTGAGAGAATATAAGGTGGCAAAACACACAATTTATATAATACCGAATTAACCTAACCCGAACCACTATCAATATCTGACTCACCTAAACTCAATTCCAATACTATCACAGATCCTAATATAAATAGTCAATACTACCTTGCTGTAGTTTGAAGTAATGATCACAACAATCTTAGATGAAGCCGCGTAAATACTCGAGTGCAATGGTATGCACCTTGACTCAACGGATCTCTATCTCGTATAATTTCTGCTAGTCGCCACGTAACGTTTTCCAAAACTTCTTAACGCTTGAACCACGGATTATGTTTACATTCCTCAAATCACCATTTCGCTTACTTTAACTTCTCATATTTAAAAGCTTCCTAATTTGCATCTTTCTTTCACACCTCTCTTCTTGGATTAGATGGAAAAGAGTTGTCATTAATTCTGGCCCCAAAGAACCCAAAGGACATGTTAATGAAAAGACGCGTGAGCCGTCACAAAATTGATTTCTCAAACCATAGTAATATCAATTAGCTATGATGATTCTATTTTTAATTTCTATCGTTATATTACTGTTGTTAATTACAACTTTACCTAAACATTTGAATTAAAGGACCTCCTCAAAAACATAATTATTTATTTTCAGAATGGTACTTAATTCAAGTTCCTATCTGAGACTGCCATAAACTTTGTCTTTTCTTCATTGACAGTCAAACCCATCTTTTTTTGCTGCCACTTCAAGCTCACAAAATTCTTCAACAATCGTGGTTCTTGATCTTTCCACTATGTTTATATCGTCTACATATGTTAACAGCTGTACAGACTTTGTGAGAGGATTTTTTGTGTTTGTATGTCAGAGTCTCTATTTATTTTTCAAGGGCACGAAAGAGAATCTCCTTGTTTTAATTCTTTTTATAAGGATAGAAAATATCTGAAAGTTCTGATCACAATTGAACTCTGCATTGCACTTTATTAAGGTTCATCTTTATCAGGTTAACTAACTTCTTGGTTATACCCAACTTCAACATTGTTTTAAGCAGCTTCTCCCTATCAATGCTGTCATAAGCTGTTTTAAAATCGATCAACATGTGATATGTATCAATGCCGTATTCTTTGGTATTTTCAAGTATCTGTCTAATGTTGTGTAGTTGATCAGTTGTAAATCTATCTTTATGATATTCACACACATTAATATGCTCCTATTATTTTATTAGAATATTCAGCAAGTCATTCCGCTTAAGATGTTCGAGAATACCTTTATGAAGTATTTAACAGGGAAATTCCTCTTTAGTAATGCGTTCAAACTTGTCTCCTTTCTTGAATACTGGACATATAGATCCATCCTCCCATTCCATGGACATTTTTCCACAGTCCAATTATTGGAGATCATAGCGTGTATTTCTTTTTAATAAGAGATGCATACCGAGAGAGAGCTTAGCTTTAATACCATCCGGTCTTGCCCCGAACTGTTATTATTTAATTTCTTCAATGCTCTCTCAAATTCATCAGTAGATGGAGGGTTTACCTCATCCTTCTCTTGGTTCTGGTTTGAGCAACCTGACACACTATTATTATACATGTATATTCGTTTTATACATTTCATGTTATTTATAAACTTAAAGTATAAGTATTTTATACTTTTTGTAAAAAAACCAAAAGTAAAGTTAAAATAAGAAATAAAGCTTAATATATTGCTTTTTAGAAATTATTTGACACCGTTTTTCAAAGCATGTCGTCAAAATTTGCCTTAAGATATTGAGCAAATACAATTTTTAAAATTGATGATAAATGTTGATCAGGGTTAATCTTGGCATTTTAGAATTTTTGTTACATATTCACTAAAAAAGATGCTTCTAAATAAGTGTTTCTGAACGTAGCCATGCACGTGTAACAAATAATAACATTTTAGGTAACATACATACGTATAAAAATCTGGAATTCCAACTTCAATACATTTTTGCTGAATAATGCAATAAAAATGTTCAAAGGGTTGTTACCACGCTGGTTGTATGTTTTTTAACCCTCTAAGTGGATACCTTCCTCCTGAAAAGTTATTCCGAAAGCGTTTTACTCTTATTTTGCTATTGCCTTCAAAAGTGCAACAGACTTCAATTCTTTCCCCCTTTTAGAACTTGGGAGGTCGAACGGAGACAATTTTATGACTTAGTTCGGCGTCTTTAATCAGTGAGAACCAGGATAGCAATCGTTTACAGCTAGCTGTTAAGTTGCCTTGGGCAATCTTGTATGAAAACCGTAGTTCTACTATGTCGTTTCCCCATAGATTCAGTCACAGTAAAATTAAAACAAAATGCAGGGTAAAAAAAACATGAAATAAATGGCGTGTTAAAAGTTGAAAAATAGTTATATTTTCTTCAAACAAAATTTATTTTTCTGTCATTTTTTAAAAATTAAAAAAAAATATTTTGGTATTGCGATTTGAACCAGAAATAAGCATCCTGTATTCATTTTTGAATATGAGAGTAAGAAAACGCGCTCACTTTCCTGTTTTTAAAAAAGTTATGAGGTAAAAAGAGTAAAGGCCCTATCTTTTTTTTAAACATTAAGACAATAAATGGTGCATATTTATGAAATAAAACAGATCTTTCTCTATTCAATTATATTTTTTAATTTAGAATAACATAAAAAATGATTTCAATATACTTTTAATTTATTTAAATTTAAATCATATAAATGATATTTTTATGTTAACTGAATATTTTTCGGAAAATATCTAAATTTTCATTCCTAGTGCTCTCCTTTTCGAACTCCTTGTATTAAATAAAAATATCTTTTCTACATCGGCATTTGTGATGGACATAACACACATTCAGTCAATAATTTTTAATTTTAATGGGGGATATACTTCTTCAAATGTGCATGACAGTACTTCTAACCATTTTCTACTCAAGTTAAATTTCTTATCTTTCTGTTTCTTTTATTACAAGGTAAAATGTCACACATCGATAACTACATTTTCACACAATTCAGTCATTACAAATTCTATTGTGAGAAAAATTCTCCCTAATTAATTTTGTCTTTCAAAACAGTAAACTTAAAACGATTTTGTTCAGTGAAGTTAACCGACAGTTCCACAATGTATTCATACCAAATTTTAAAAACAAATTTAACACTTGGAAATGTATCATGTATTAAATTTTTCAGTATACACAAATATTTCCTGCTGTAGGGAAGATAAAGTATGAGATGTGGTGTGCGGTTGTGAAAGAATGTTTTCGTACGTGTAGACTATTTTTGAAAATTTAAATATCACTGAAACTGATCATATAACTGCAAATGAGCCTTATTTTAATGTGTGTTTGTATCAAAGTAAAACACTTTACAATATTAAACAGCCTATGGGTTTATACTCAATATCAAACTATTCGCAAAATGGCTTACAACTTCTATTCAAATTGTAAAGAAACTGAAATATAAATATATCTTACTTCAGTCAAAAATATTCATAATATGTAAGTATCCTATTTCTCCACTTATTTCTGTACATTTTAAAAACTGTAGCTGAATGCAATTTTTTATATTTATAAACGAGGCATAACAGCTCACACAGTCGTAAAAATGTCTTTATCATTTTTAAATATACTACTATAAAACGTATATGGATAGTAAGATCAGTTGTAAAATCCTAAAAGCTTTTACACGTGACTATTGGACGCTGAGGTGCATGAACAGATGTCCCGATTTGGTGGTCTGTCTGAAGAGAGACCTTCAGTGTTTAAGACCCGAAGCAAGCTTGGTACTCATTTATCGACCCAATGTAGCGGGGATGAAAGGCAGAGTCGACCTTGCGCAGCCCGTTAATAGAACCCCAGGTTTGTGATGTGGAAGCACTATACACTACCACTCGATCCTATTCGGTGAAAAATAAAATTTAATGTTAGAATCTTATATAAATCCCTAATGAATGAGGGAGTCCAAACTTTTTTCCCATGTTAACTGTTTAGACGGAAATGGTTAATTATGAACATTTCACAAGTTGCATAAATTAAAATTAACCGTTATAGTTTACATAAATTTTTAAGGGTGCAAAATGTGTATTTCGGCTGCACGAATTAATTTTAAAAGGAATACGGTTACGAAAAAGTAGTACAAATCTATCTAAAGTAGGGTTGGTTACCTTACATATTGTCAAACACAACAATAAACCAGATTATAAACCAGAGTTGGGGAACAGCAGCCTTCATAAAAACTAGTACTTGCATTAATTAATATTTGATTTCATAAATTACAACAATTTGCAAATCAATTGAATAAAATAAAGAGCGACATGAATGTATGTATGTTTCAATGACTATTTGAGGTAACAGCCAGCTGTACAATTCAAATGTTAGAATGCTACTTAGTGTGACCCGGCAACACTACCTGACATGCCATACATATAACAGCTATAGGATCTTTACACTAAAGCTATTTCCGTACTATTATTGTTGTGGTCGTCAGTCATTATAAAACAGATGAATGGAAGAAAGAGTAATATTATGATGATTAAAAACTAATCAATCTACCAAAAGGTGATGAACAGTGTACTACATCTTGCATGAAGGACTTTCAGGAGCATCTTCTCTCTACAACAAATAACACATATCCTCCAAAGTTTTTGTTTCTACATTCATTCATTTGCAAATTAGACACAAAAACCCGGTTGTACCTTAACTTTTTGAGGCCAGTGTATTAAACGAGTATGGCCAATGCGAAGGCGAGTCATTCCTACTTTAGAAGTACAAGTACTTAGTGTTGCGAGTCGAAATTAAAACTGGTTTAAGAACGCAAATCACAGATTCCCTTTTAGAGGATCAATTACGGCTTCGCGTTACGAAGCTTGATCCAAATATTCAATTACTTTCAAGCAAGAAACAAATGTAAGCATCACAATTTAAATTTTCCATCGGATTTTAAAATTACGTTCAGAATTGTTGCTATGTCAGTTATTTATAATTTGATACTCTTATTTTTCTATTGCCTTTCTTTAAGATGTTAAAATAATTCTACTTTATTGTTTTTGTTTCAAGTATTATTTAAATATGCATTTGTTTATTAAAATTTAAAAATCTATATGAATATATATATTTGCTTACACATGTATAAAAATACCAACAGTGAAATATAAAAAATGATAGCGGTATCTATGAATAATAATTTTATAAAATAAGTTAAGAATGAATGATTAATGTTACAACAAGTGTTTTCCCTGTCAATACAAACATATTTTATGTTGTACATTTTTCTATTAAATAATAAATAAACAAGTATTTAATTTTTTTAAAAATAATGTTTCTATATAATACACCAAACTGATGAAGCAATGCAAAAACTATAATAGTTTCACAAAAGTCGCATTTATATGTACAGCTACCTATGCCACCTCCTTTAATACTACTTAATTTACATGTGGCCTCTAATGGTAAAATTTTCCCCACCTCTGGTATATACCTTAGAATAGCTGTAGCTGAAAGAGTTTTTACGTATCAGGCATAATATTTTATCCTTGTTTTGAACACAAAAATATTGCAGTAAATATTTTAAAACTTGGGAAAAAAACCCAGCTCCGACTGCTTCTGAGGTCACGCTGTTCGTCTCTCGCTGATTAGACATTTCAAAGACAGAAAAAAGAAGAGAATTAAAAGCTGCCATGATGCCGTTAAATAGTTCATAACATGACTAAATGCATTAAAAAATTTAAAAAAAAATTAATTTATTATAGTAAAATTAAATGAGAAGTTTCAATAAAATATGAAAAATATCTTATCTCAACGCTGTTTTACCATAATCTTTATAATATATATAAAGATTTATTTGAAAGCAAGAATAGGAAACCAAGTAAATAGGTAAAATAGGTAAAGCTGTGGATTTCTAAAAAAGGTTCACTTTAAAAAATTTCAAAATGAAAAAAAAACAAACTTTGAAAGCTTGATATTTAATAATTCTTAGATAGTCTTGGTTCGCCGCAAACTATGTACAGCGCGTCCGAAAAAGATTGCACCTTTTTTAAAATTAATCTTTAGTTTTTCTGAAGTATTATTGGAAGGTTTTATTATACGAGAAGTTAGGTAATATGTCAAAGTTTTTTTTGTACTAAAGATGTACCTTACAAAGATTCAATATGGGTGCAATTCGTGACACGGCAGATATCTAGGTGATGCTCCATTTCCGTACATACTCGTACCAACATGTCTCTTGTAACGGCAGCAAATTCATTTCTGATCAGCCCTCGCAGCTCCACCAGATCTCGAAATAATGGTGAAACAAAGAAAAAATCCAAAAAAGGATGTATCCCTTTTCGCCAATTTTCTTTGCAGAAGAACCTTTAAGGAGTCACTCGAATCTTGATATGCTCCAGAATAGGTTGACGCCACAACTTGAAGAGGATTCCCAAGGTTTCATTTTCTTCCAGGATGTATCTCCTCCTCATTTCCATAATGACGTGAGATGGTATCTGAATGAACCTCTCCCACAACGTTAGATAAGTCGAACTGATCGGATGATAAAGCATTGTTGAAATGTGGCCTCGTTGTATCCGGACATGACGTTATGTGACTTTTTTTGTGGGGCTTTATCAAAGACAAAGTCTTTGTCCCATCATTACCTCGAGATCTGGTGGAGCTGCTAGCGTGGATCAGAAATAAATTTGCTGCCATTACAAGAGACATGTTAGTGCGAGTATGGACGGAAATGGAGTATTGCCTAGATAATTGCCGTGTCACGAAGGGTTCCCATATTGAATATTTGTAAAATACAACTTGAGTAGAAAAAAAAATTATATATTACCTAACCTCTGGTAAGATAAAACATTCCAATAGTACTTCAGAGAAACTAAAGAAAAACTTTAAAAAAGGTTCAATCTTTTTCGGACACGTTGTATTGGGGAACCAAATGCAGCCCACGAGTATGACATGCCAGATTTAAATGATTCATTTGTACTCTTTTTTCAAAATCACGGTTCCAATCATAGTCAATCCCAAAAAGCAAATTCCCGATTACAAGTAAGATTTTTTTTATGTCAGAAACTGTGAGTGAGCCAGTTTCCTTCTCACAAAAATATAATTTAGAAAAAATTAATGTCCCCTCTTTTTACTTTATTTGGATTGTATAAGGTTTAATCTTACTCTTAGCGTAGCACTGGTTATATGTTGGATTATAATGCTCTCCGCTGGAAGCAGCTGCCATGTAGTAGCCATCTTTGCAAACGCAGTCGTAACTACCTGGACTGTTGATGCATACACATGTATCCGAGATGCAAGTTGTTCCATTGTTCTCACATTCATTGATATCTATCGAAAAAAAAGAAAAATATTATTTTTATTTAGTACTTATTTCTAACAATGAAATCTGTGCCATTGAAAAATATTTAAATAACTTACATTCTTTCACAAAATTTGTTACGAATTATGGGTCGCGTAACCCATCTTTTAGATCAGGGGTACTCAAACTTTTTTTCTACTGGGCCGCATACATATGTGATCTACTTCACGCGGGCCGCATACATATGTTAGTGATTTTACGCGGGCCGTAACATAAAAATACATGGGGGAGGGGGAGTGAGTAATGCTTTAAAACCAAGATAACATTAGAAAATTTAAATGTGGACAATTGATCAAAGTATTATAACTCATGTTTTGCTTTTTTAATTATTATTTGTTTTTTATTTTTGTCACCAACACCATATTAGATGCATTTAAGAAGCACTCCTTCGCAATCTATGCATCAGTAAACGGTTTCATATGATTACCAATAATATGACAAACTACATAGGATGTCTTTGTTACCGCTGTAATATTACCATTGACAAAAAACTTGGTTGCTGTTGCAAAGATTATTCAAGAAAGCCTATTTATCACCTCTAGAATGAGATCTTCGAGGAAAAGTGTCATTAAATGATTCCTGTTTAATGGTATTTTTTAAATACAGCACTTTCGTGACAAATCAAACAATTACCGATCCATGCTTACTTTTCACTCGCAAAATAGTCAAATTCCCAATCATCTTGAAAGCACATATTTTCTTCAAATAATTTTTGCTTGTAAAATATGAAAGATAGTTAAAAATTAGCTCCACTGTTGTCTGTTATCACTAATCGTAACCGTTCCAAATAGAAAAAGAATATCAATTCGTGCCCATGCGACACCGACAGCAAAAAGCAAAATTTATATATTTGATTTCTTGACAAAGAATTTCTCACCAAATTTTTAATAAAATGTTCTTAAGAAAGTGAATTTTTTACAGCAATGGACCATGACTGGGTTACTTAAAAAGGCTCGGTGGGCCGCAGGTTGATTATCCCTGTTTTAGATGGTCAAAAGGTAGTATACAAAAATCCTGCTTCTCTTAAACATTTTAAACTGTTTATTCTTACGGAGAAGAATATTGTTTACGAACTCACCTTCACATTCAACGTCTCTGGGATTCAGCCCTTCCTTTTTTACTTGGAATCCTGGCTTACATTCACAGCTGTAGTTTCCTGGTAGGTTTTTGCAAACAGTATTATGAGGACAGGCAGATACATTCAAGCACTCGTCGATATCTGCAAGGAAATTATTCTCGTTAAAAAGTGGCACAGTGTCTTTGTCTGGTAATTACATATTCCTTTCAATCACTGGGATCCCACTATGAGTGTGTAGTCTTTCTATTCTTATGTAGTTGTAGTGTGGTGCGGTGGGAGCACTTAGTTCTTCTGAACCTTTATCTCTATGCAGGACATTTTGAAGGACATTAAAATGCTTTCAAATTGCCCTTTTTAAAACTTAATATTTAAAATTTAAAAAAATAACTGTAGTAAACAGAGAAATAACTTTGATAAGAATAAATTTATAAATACAAATAAAATAAATATAAAAAATTTTGAAAAAAAATCTTGCCTTACAAAAGATTTTTTTTGTTCGTGAGGGGAGTGAGAGGAACGATGCCTAGCCAATCCATTTGCAGCAAAGGAGTCCGAGTTAAAGAGAGAAATACATAGATGTAAATAGCTAAAATAAGTTGGTATCGAGTGAAGCTTCTGTGGATGGCTGAACAGAAAGGTCAGCAATTGTTGCATTCAATTTTAGATGAGAAGCTAGACCAATCATTGAGTAGAAAATAGAGATAATTTAGGAATTAAAAGAAAACCCATCATAGTACTACCCCTTTCCGAACCCATCATAGTACTACCAACCAGCTCTTTTACCTGAACCAGTGGATAATTGATGGTTTTCAAGAAAAGCCTCACAAGAAAACTTTAGCAGTATTTTTGGACATCTCAGCAGCATTTGATAGAGTTTGGCGTCAAGAACTGGTCCATATTATCCAAGGCACCGGAATTAATGGCAAAGCGTTATTGTGGATAAATGATTTTCTCAGAGGAAGAAAATTTTCCATTAGATTTAACGGGGCACTTTCAGAATCTCGCAGAATGTAGGCTGGAGTTCCTCAAGGCTCTGTCTCAAGCCCTTTGCTCTTTCTCATCTTTATGAACACCATCCACCATCATTTTCACCCAGACACAAATATCGCCTGCTACGCTGACGATATTGCTGTATGGCACTCACACAATGACATTACAGAATCGGAAAAGGCCCTAAACACAACACTGAAAGGTATTGCTGAGTGGGCAGAGAATCTTAAATTAACCATCAATGCAGACAAAACAAACTACTGCAACTTCTCTACCGATAGACGGCACAGAAGCAGTTTTAATGCTAATATCAAAATACAGAACTCTCAAATCAAAAAAGTCGACCTACCCACCTGTCTTGGAGTAACCTTAGATCCCAAACTCCGCTTTTCAAAGAACATCGAACAAACTACCAACAAAGCTCTTGGAAAACTGAATATTCTTCGAAAGCTATGCGGAACTTCTTGGGGCTCAAGACCTCAAACCCTAAAAAGCACTTTCTGCATTGTTATCAGACCGGTTTTAGAATATGCGACCCCAATTTGGACTCCGGCCTCTATTTCTGTTAAGCGGAAACTTTATTCTGTACAACACAGAGCTGCCAAAATTATTATTGGAGCAGTGTCATCAACCAATACTGAAAAGGCCGAACAAGAATGCGGCCTGCCTCCGCTAGAAAGCAGGCGAAAACTTGCCACTATCAAGTTCACTAATAATAAACTACGCTCATATGGTTTGGACAATATCTCTAGAAGAGTTTTTGATAAATGGAAGCATTCTACAAGGCTCACAAAAGATCTTCGACTCTCCAACTTGATAGTGAAATCAAAAAAGAACTCAATTTGGATCATTCCTCCTTGGAGTTCCTTCAGGTGCCCCTCATTCCAAAAACCCAACCAAAGAATACCTGTTTCGAATTGGAATTGTTGCAGCCATGTTCCAAAAAAGAAGACCTTGTAACTCTCAGACAAAAAGGACTGGAAACGATAGCAATACTCTCTCAAGATAACTTTGCAATCGCCTACACCGATGGTTCCTCAGACAGATCCCTTAGCAATGGAGGTGCCGGAATCATCTTACTCCTCACAGATGGTAATAACTACAAACACAAAATTAACACAGGCATAATCGCCTCAAACTTCACAAGTGAACTCGTGGCAATTATATATAGAGAGGCCCTTATATTATATCAACAAAACCCACATGTTATTGGAGAGGCCCTTATATTATATCAACAAAACCCACATGTTATTGATTCTACAGAAAGATTAGTAATCTTCTCAGATTCTAAATCAACTATAGAAGCCATAAGAAACGGAGAGACTAACATCTCCTGTGATATTATTACCCTTCTAGAACAGCTGTACAACAAAAGAAAATCCTGTATCCTGCAATGGATGCCCGCACATGTCAACATTGAGGGTAATGAATGTGCTGATATATATATATATATATATATATATATATATATATATATATATATATATATATATAGCCTCGCCAAAGAAGCTAGAGACATCGAACATAAGTGCACCACCATCACACTTGATGATGCTAATGCAGTAGCCAAACATAGAATTATGAATCACACTTTTAAAAAACCCCTAGTTACGGAATTTGACTGTCCCCGAATTATAACATCCACAATTGCCAGATTGAGAACTGAACACCTTAAGAGCATGAAGATTCACCCAGACAAGACAAGATCATATGTTCAATGCAAACACTGCCCAGATCTTCAACTGACGCCCAATCACATCTTGGAATGCCCAACCGTCGCAACAAAGTTACTAAAAATGGGAATGGTCCCTCTGAGGGACTCTTTGCGGGAGCTCCTGTACATCCCTGATGCTCCCAGAATAGCAGAGGCAGTGATCAAGACTTTCGACGGAATTTAGTGATATCTACTGCATTTATTCATGGACACGAGAACAACAACAACAAGACAAATAAAAAAATATAGGTAAAAGAGAGCATAATTAGAAATTAAAGAAAAACAGGATCCATTAAGATTGATCTGGGTCTGTGAAAATTTCGATCAAGAGTATATTTTTCGACTTTTATTAAGATCAGTCAATAGGTTAAAAACTTTTTGAAAATCAATTTTGAGTTTTTGATATTTCTAAAACCTCCAAATTATTACCTTTTCAATGATGTAGCATACAAGCCATTATATGAATTAGAAGTATTTTAAAATGACTTTTAAAAATAATCAGCTGTCCCGGTCACACTTACATTGATAGATTAGGTGTAAATATTGACTTTTTAAATCTGAGAACTTGCAAAGCCTCCACAAAGTTTCATTTAATCATACATATTAAATGAAACTTAGCTGCAATTTAACTGTTAGTTTTACGTTCTTTTGGAGCCAAATTTGTAAAAATGATGAAAATATTTACTTTTAATTTGAAATTTAGTACCTGGATGAAATCTTTTTTGTAGTGTAAATAGAAAAAAATAGTAAAATTTCTCCTTTCGAAATTTTTGTACTTCTAAATATTTAATAACTTGTTTGTGATGATTCTGTTGAAAACGTGCTTTTTGAAAATGATAATAATAAAATTATTTCAATAGCTTAAAAATAAGATTAAGGTAGAAATGAGGATGTCTTTATTGCAACCAATATAAATACTAAATAGGCAATAGTTGTTAAAATATTGCATATGTAAAACACCTGATTTTCATCTAAACAATAGTAAAAGACATTTCAAACAATTCATTAAATCAATAGAAATTGAAGGGGAACCAAGATTCTTATCCTTCATTACCTTGAATAAAAAGTTATAGGATACAATTTTTTTTTTGATAAGGTAAGATTTTTTTATAAAATATTCTGTTCTCTGAAATTTATATTTTTAAAAATGTGTAAATATACTGTATGCATATACTCTATATTTTTTAAATGCAATTGTGTACACTGAAGGGACATTTTTGAAATATTCTTAGAACATCCAAATAGAAAGTAGATATAACAAAAAATAACAGTTTTCAATAAATTCATAATATTAATGCTCAGTGAACTAACAGTTTGTCTTTGAAAAAACTAATTAATATATTTAAAAAATTTCCCTTCAGTATAAATATAAATGTCTAATTGATATACAATAAAAATTTGAGTATTTATACTTAATAGTTTCTGAGAAAAAAGTATGAGATGACACATCAAATGTGATGTTTGTTGTCTTTGCGAGAAGCTTGTTACATACATAAAAATACATAAATTTCATGTTTAAAAACATAAAAATAGTTTAATTTTGGCTGTATTAGAAATCATTTGTTCAGTTTAGAGTAATTTTTGAAGTTTAAAAAACCTAATGATAACTTTACAAAGTCCCAGCGAAAACTTTCAAAATGTCGTATATATATATATATATAAAATCAGGTATTTTTAAATACCATCTCAAATTCATACCAAAACCATATTGATACATTTTCACATTATTATATTCAAATTTGATATCTGTAAAGCATGAAAGCTACTATTTCTTCAAAAATTGATGTAGTACTAGAAATTATCTCGTTAAAAAAACTGAAAAATGCTATCCTGGGCAATTTAAGACTTTTGTTTACTATTTTATGCAAAATAAATTGCAAAGATATTGAATAAAATGGGACAAATACATGCTGTAATTCATTATTTTTGTGATTAAGTGGCGCTTTATAGTGAGAATTCAATTTTCTCAAAAATGATGTTTCTAAAACTGTATTCATGTTTTTCTCATAATATAATGTATGAATGTAATAAAATTTTGTCCCTCAAGTTACTGATATTCATGTTAATTTTTGGGGGGATTTTCCCAAAATATTTGATTGGAGTCCATATATCGTACCCAAAAAATGTCAATTATTTTAAAAATTCATAGTGATATTTTTATGTTACATGTTTTTGAGAAAACTAAACAATATATTTTAAATATTTCACTTAATTGCAAATATTAATGTTTATTTATTGTTCAGACAAGTTTTTAAGCTTTAATATTCAAAAGTTTTTCAGTAATAGGTAACTAATTATAACTCAGATGTTTAATGCTTTTTGTCGTTGCGAGAAGCTTGTTACATGCATAAAAATACACAAATTTCATATTTAAAAACATAAAAAGTTTTATTTTTGACTTTTTTAGGAATCTTTTGTACAGTTTACAGAAAATTTTGAAACTTTAAGAAATTGTGTTTGCATGGAACATACAAATTCATAATTAAATTTTTTGCAACGTCGTAAAATCACGTATTCCCAAGTCATGACTTTTACATATTGATACATATTTACATTATATTTATGATGTTTCATGATCAGATTTGATATTTATAATTCATAAAAGCTAAAAATTCTTCATAGATTGATACAGATTTGAGAAAATTGATGCAAAATGCTAAAAAAAAATCTCGAACAAAAACTGTAAAATACTGTATATGTATTTTCTAAACATTTTAAGTCTTTTTTGATTCCTATTTTATGATTAAAAAATTAAGCAGATACTAATATTTAATAAAATAGGGCAAATACATGTTGTAATTCATTATTTTTGTAATTAAGTGCCTTTTTACACTTAAAATTCAATTATCTCAAAATGATTGTTTTCAAACATTGTGTACCTTTTTCACAGAAAATACTAAATGAAACTACTTGCAATTATTACTACACATAAATAATATGTAACTATATATAATGGAGCTACTTTCTTGGAGAATTACCCAAAATATTTTGCTGAGAAGCAGTTATCGTAAAAAATGACAATTTTCACAAATTTCAAAGCGATACTTTTACGATGAATTTTTTGAAAAAGTAAACAATATATTTGAAACATTTACCCTTATTTAAATAAAAAAAGCCTAATTATTATGCAGACAAAATTTGAAGTTTTTATATTTAATCGTTTCTGAGAAACAGGTTCCTAAACTGGCTCAATTGAACATTGTCGGTATAGGGGGTACCGACTAGTCTTAAAGCAGTAGGTAGCATTTCTCCTGATGTTTTGTCTAATAGTGGGTATTTTACTCTTAGTTCTGAGGTCTACATTCCTCATAAACCAGCGAGTGTTTTGCCTGACAATTAAACTCTGAGCACTTTCTAATTAATTAATATGAGCCTTTGCTGCATGTTCCCAAGCAGGTGAAGTGTATATCAGGTTCGGTTTTAGGATCAGTCAGTAGATAAGCATTTTGTTTCTATTACTTAATTTTGATTTTCTGGAAATGAAGGGGTACAGTTTATGCGCGACTTTTTAAAATTTTTCTGTTATAAAAGTTGCCCATTGTTTGAAAGTGAGAGTTTTACCAAGGATAATTCCTAAGTTTCTTATCTCGATTGGGCCAGAGGATTCCATTCTCTCTGATGTAGATGTCAGGTGCTTTTTTTATATCTAATGAAAAATAAGGCTTCTGTTTTTGAAGTTTTGATGACTATTTTTCTCTCGGTAAACCAGTGGTCAAGCTGTGATAGGTATCGTGTGATCATATATGTGATGAAGGCTGTTTTTTGTGTTAACGAAGTATCACCGTGTCGTCGGCATACATGCAAATTTTAGTGTTGTTAGTGGTGGGAATATCATTGACATAGATTTTGAAGAGCGTAGCAGAAAGAAGAGACCCTTGTGGAATCCCAGCCGAAATGTTTCTAGTATTTTTGAGGGTATTATTGATTTTGACAGAAAAAGTTCTATCGTAAAGGTAGGAATTAATCAGGATAATTAATGGAGTTGACTCATTGTATTGAATTAGTTTATAGACAAGACCTGTGTGCGAGACGCGGTCGAATGCTTTTGTATATCTAGAAATACTACATCTATTCCAATAGAACGGTTGAAGGATGAACAACTTATATTCTATTGATAAGTAACATGCTTATGACGGGAACGTTTCACCTTGACTCATTCTTCAGGAGTTTACTTTCTTTAGGTAAATAGGGACGTTAGGGCTCCTATTAAATTAATCTTAAATAATCAATGAATTAACACCTGAATAATCATTTCTTTCTTTCATAGGGGTTTTTTACTATTAATTACATTAGTGAGCTTTCTCGTGATATTCGACCGACTTTTCTCCATTTTTTTCGGCTATTACTCTTTTCCATTGCGTATTCACTTTTTTTTTTATCTTTCATATATTTACAGAGTTTTGTTTAGAGTACAGACACATATTTTATTGAAAATTGAAGAGTATTTTCGCCCCCTTGTGCCTGTAGAATCTACTAATTAAGCACAATACATTAGAAACTGTACCTTTACAGAGTTGAAACTATATTCCTTACAACATATACATCAGTAATGGAAATAAGGGTCCACGTTTAAAGGTTTTGGGATTGGTTTAAATAAAATAGTAGTTTCATTTATACTGACATGGTGCTCCATATCATTCCACGTGGTTTAAAGAGGTGGAGTTAATAACAGTTCAACCCAAATTTTGGTATATAGAGGAAAAGATCTAAAGACTATCGTAACTATTGCCTTGCAATTTCCACGAACAAACAACTCGTACCGTTGCTCTTATTGTAAATAAAGAGAAGTGTCCTAATTTTTTTGTTGTGTGTATTTTACACAACCCTTTATTTAAATATTAATAGTGTAATTAACCTTATGTAACATAACACATCACTCTATATATGAAAAAATTCATGATAAAGTGCTTCCGTCTTAAATTCACATTCAGTAAATAATGAAATCTGCTTTCTTAAAACATGGCTTTAACTTGAATTGGCCAACTTCATTTTTTTCTGATTGCAGTGAGTGACAGTGAGTATAAATTGAGAAAGGTGTGACTCAGAGCATAAGTACTCAATCCAGGATCCGAGAGGAAATTTCCAGAGTTACGAGACCAAAAATATTTTAAAGTAAATTAATTAAATTCTATCAAAGAGATGCGTTCTTAAGTAGCGACGTATTTCTTTTAAGATTAAATGTACTATATATATATCAGGAGTGGTGAATCTTTATAGATCAATGTGCCATTTTTTCTAAAGAAGTGTTTAATGAGGTATATACGTGCCGTCAAATAATTTTAACTTGTTATTTTTGGGAAAATAATAAAACTAAATACTAAGAACAAAAAAAAACTCTTATTTATAAGGAAAAAATACCTTTTGCACTGTATAGTTGTAAATGTTTCAGTTATACGTGTAATTTAAATTAAAGTTACATTAGTTTGAGTCCTGTTGTTGCAAATTGTGTGTGGATGACAAATAACTTATATTAGGATTGTAAGGTTTCACTTTTAGCTAGAATGCATGCTCAATTGGAGTCATCTACCAATCGGTTTTAAATCAATTATTTTTGCTGTGGTACACATTTTTACAAGATATTTTGCGATTTGTTTCAAAATGCTTTTATACAGACTATGTTCTGCATACCATTATTCCAGAACATAAAACACACACCGCTTTGTCGCCTTTACTAATAATGCCATATTTATAGATTCAACAAATGGGATACCTTATAAATACAACTTACAAGACATATATTCAACCAGTTCTAAATTATTGCAATGAGGTGCTGATCTCTGCCTCAGAGAACGTTAGAAAACATCTTGACACTTTCCATAACCAAGCCCTTCGCATGATCACTCTGGCGGAGTTAAAACTACTCCAGTTCTTGCCATGAAGTTACTTTGCGACCTTCAGCCATTCACTAATATAATTGAGAAGAATGCTGCGCTATTCTCTTCAATAGACTTATTAGACTCCCAAATAATTCATTCTGGCGGGACTATGATTCCGATGGAGGACGTAATCTTAAGACTCAAAAGGGCTTTATTCAATGTGTTCGTGAGAACATTCCATATAAAGTCATTAATGATGTGCCCTTTGAATTACTGTCTTTTGCTAACCCACTCGACTACGCAATACTCGACATCAGATTGGACCTTGTTCTGAATGTGAGAAAACGTGATCTAAGTCCAACTGCTCTTCACGCTATAGCTTTGGAAACTATCAATACCCGCTTCCCACCGGAGGAGTGGCTTCACATTTACACAGATGGCTCACTCTTGGACTTTGCCCAAGGCGCTGGCATTGGTGTTTTTAGTCACCTCTTCTCCTTCTATTTACACGCCGGCCCTTTGACAACTCACTTTGATGGTGAGGTTGAAGCTATACATATATAGCCCTTCAGCAACTTGCTGTTCGTCTTCCCCCCATTGAAAGAGCTGTAATTCTTTCAGATTCTACTTCTGTCCTTCAGGCTTTGTCCAACTATAATGAGAATAAGTGTTTACGTGTGCAGAACTGTAAAGAACTCCTGGGAAAGATAAAAGGAAAGATCGTCTTTCAATGGGTACCATCCCACTGTGGTCTTTGGGGAAATGAGAGGGCAGACTTTTTGGCAAAAAAGGGAACGGGTATCCTTCAGAACTTTCGCAGAGACCTGACACTTCATTCTGCCAAACTGGAAATTAAAAGGATTTTTAGGGAATCATTTCGCCTTGCAACTTCTCGTGTTGCTCGTGATAAGCCTTGGAGTACACTATGTAAGAAATCCCACGGTATTCCAAGTTCTCTTCGTGCTGCTGCTGTGGCTAAATTTAGACTTTTAACCGGACATGACTGCCTTTGTGCTCATCTGTTTCGTTTTAACTTAGTGACTTCACCTATCTGCGTTTTGTATGACACTGGACAAGACATGACTGCCGCTCATTTGGACGAGTGCTCTGCACTGAATGATCTTAACTGCATTGTAAAAAGGTATTGGAGAGCCCGTTGCCTAATGACCTGATGGTCAATGGCCTGGCATTTGTAAAATAAAAAATAATAGATTCAACAAATTTGAAATTCTCTGTTACACTTACTATTTTGCCCTTTTTATTCTTTTGCTCAATTAACCATGTTAAAAAAATAACACTTAAAAATCGCAAAAATAACACAAATAAACTTTAAAATACAGTTGTGTCAATTAAATTGACTAAGTTATGCGCAGACCAAGGATGACGAACCAATGGCACACGTGCCAATGATGGCACGTGACAGAATATTTTGGGCACGCCATCGATCAAAAATGATTTACATTTTAGCTGAAAATAATTAAGTTCAGTATAAAATACTGAACGCGAGGGATCTACCGCGACGCCGACGCGTCGAGGAGCAGACTCGTTTGTTATGTCTTGCGTAGTTACGTAGTGTATGATGCAAAGTTTTTCACCGCATAGTGGGTGTGTATGCAACTATTTCCTAGATATATTCAAGCTGTTTAAAAAATATATTCTAACGTTTACATTAATGGTTCAGCTTGTATAAAACTAATTTATCAATGTGATGTAATTCTTGCCTTGTAAGTCTAATTCATCAGGTAACTCTCAAGGATTTATTTTTAGAATTTTTAATGACCTGAGACAAAAGCGAAAGAGCAGACACTACAGAGATCTCGTACAAGTACTCAATTTCCAAAAAAAAAAAAAAATCTGCGCGTGCGACCGCAGTCAGTAAAAAGTTGTTTTTTTTGGGGGAGGGGGAGTATGATCAAAAGCGAGAGCACATATAACAGTCAATTTGTCGACACAACTGTATATTTAAAGTTTATTTGTGTTAAATTTACTATTTTTAGCTGTTATTTAACATGGCTAGTTCAAAAACAAAAAAAAAAAAGTGGCCGCGGTACCCGAGTGGTATAGGTATCGGACCGTGGCTTGCCTTGTCACGAGTTCGAGTCCAGTACCACTAAAGACCCGCCGTGTAGGGCAGCGATGCACGTTAAACCTGTCGAGAGCTGAAATGTCCTCCCGTTGGTGTGGTGTGGTAGTTAGGAAAGGGGGGGGGTGCCAGCTCAGGTGTCGTCCACGTCACTTGACCATGGTTCAAAATTACGTGGTCCGTCGCCAAAAGCCCTCGTGTAGCTGAACAGTACGATGTTAATATTCAATCAATCAATCAACAAAAAAAGTACAAGATAGTAAGTGTAGCAGAAAATTTCAAACTTGATGGACTGATAAATATGGCATGATCAGTAAAAGCGACAAAGCGGTACATGTTTTTTGTTCTGGAACAGTGGTATGCTGAACATCGTCTGTGAAACGGCATTTTGAAACAAATTACAAATCCTTTTATGGAAAAAGCGAGCCAGAGCAAAAAGAATTAATTTCAAGTGAAATAAAAGACATAAATAAATAGTCGACGTCTATAATTAAATATGGAAGCAAAAATTGTCACACAGATGCGGCAAGTTACTCGGCTGCAAATGACATTGCTCGGCATGGTAAGCCTTTTCAACAGGAAGTGTTTTGAAGGAAGCTTGGTTGGCATGCGCACCCTCACTTTTTGATGATTTTGATAATAGCGATAAGATAATTTAGCGCATCAAAGATATTCCTCTATCTAGAAACACAATAAAATATGGAATCTTGAAACTGGCAGAAAATATTACAGATCAACAAAAAAAAAATGACATTAACCCCGCTCTTTTTATATCGCTATGTCTTGACGAAAGTATTGACATCACTAAATATGCATGTTTAGCTGTCTTTGCTCGATATTGTGTAGGGAATATCATTAGGGAAGAATTAACTGTGATAATATCGTTGTAAACAACTACAATGGACACAGATATTTGTAGGGCAGTATGAAATTCTCTTGCTGAGAACGAAATTGAATTGAAAAAAAAAATTAAGTAACCACTGATGGTGCTCCAAATATGTTAGGCAAAAAAAAATTGTTTCATTTCTTTATTTAAAACAGACGTAGGACATTCGATTCTTGAATGCCACTGCATTATTCACTAACAAGCCTTATGCGCAAAGAGTGTGGTTTAACATTTCTTGATAATGTAAAACGTTAGTCACAAAAATAGTCAACCTCATATCGTTGCAGGCTTTAAATAAGCGAAAGTTTGATGCTTTGTTGGATGAAGTCAATTTGGTGTATAATGACTTACTAATGTATAATAATGATCGCTGGTTGAGCCGTGGGAACGTATTTCAAAGATTAGTTGATTGCTTGGGATAAATCAGACTGTTTCTACAAAATGAGAGCAAATTTCAACAATACCCACGATTCATGGATATTATGTGGCTTTTAAAATTGATGATTTTAACAGACATATGCCAACATTTCAATGAATTGAACGTAAAACTTCAAGTTAAAAAAAACAAGAAAAAATAGTTAAAAAACAGTTATTGTCATGATTTATCTCATTCGCGTCTTTGAAGCTAAACTGTATGTTTTCAGAAACAATATTATCACAAGAAACTACAAGTACTTCCCAAACTTGAAATCAAAGATCTCTATATTCAAGATCTTATCAAAGATTTAGATGCCCAAGAGAAACGAAATAAAAAAAAACAGTTATTGATGAATTTATTTCCATAATTGTTTCTTTAACCGAAGAATTTTCAGCGAAATTTTCTCAGTTCAAGGAATTATTGAAAATGTTTAAATTTTTTATGTACCCTGATGTGATTTCGTTTGATAAACTGAACCTGTCCTAATTCGATTGGTTGGAAATTGAAAAATTTGAAATGCAACTGATTGATTTTTAGTCTAATTCAATATAGATTCCAGTTTATTTAAACAATGAAAAAGTTGGAATTGATTGAAGCAGAAAGGTTAACAAGCAATATAAGTAAAAATGCCAGTAACGAAATTTTGGAAACATGGAATTCGATTCCAGACACATTTAACTATTTTGAGAAGCTGGCTTATGCTATTTTAACCATATTTTCATCTACCAACGCCTGCGAATTGTTATTTTCAGAGATAAATTACTTCAAAGACTCGCTTAGAAACCGTTTAGCAGACGACTCTAATTCAGCATGCATTCTTCTAAAAGTAACATCTTATAATCCTGATATAAGTTATTTGCCATTTAATCTACAACAACAGAAGTCGCACTAATGTTACTTTAATTTAAATTACATGTATAACTAAAACATTTCCTACTATACAGTGCACACTATATTTTTTCGTATTAAATAAAGAATTTTGATTTGTTCGTATTTAGTTTTATTAGTTTCCCAATAACACCAATTACAAATTATTTGATGGCACGCCTATAACTCATTAAACATTTCTTCAGAAAAAATGGTACGTTGATCCAAAAAGGTTCACAACCCCTGGCGTAGACAATCTTTGCATTATAAGCAATTGTACTCCACAACACAATTAAGACAAAACAATAGCAAACGATTCTGCTACGCGCCGCAACGCGACCAATCACTCGCGTTTGTTTGTAATACTTCATAGTGAATTTCGTTATTTTGAAATAAAATGTAAACCATTTTGATCGCTGGTGTGCCTAAAATATTGTGTCACGTGCCATTCATGGCATGCGTGCCAATGGTTGCCATTCTAGATAATTACAAAATGCATCGAACGACTAACGAGTCAATGAGGACTTCAACAATGTGATGAAGTCAAATTATCCTTCAATATCATTAAAATGTATCCTGTTGTAAATGTGAGCGGAAAACAGTGTTCCAGTGAGTAAGTAAACATTTTAAATTAATGTTTTGCTATCTTTCATTCCTCGCTCACATTTGTTTTTACTTCTATTTTAATATGGTAAACAGGAATATTGATAGAAAAACTGGCAGTTCGTTTTCACTTAATAAAGACTCAGTGTTCAATATTTAGCGAAAAAATTAATTAATAAAAAAAAAATAGAAACTGTGTGTTTGACTTTGGGAGATCTCGGCAACATTACACGTTTTCTTTAAAATCTTTTTTTTTAATCTTAATTTTTAAAATTTAAATGCCAGGTACAGGTTCCCATCGTCAGAGCTCAGGTGCCTAATTCTAGAGAACTGGGCGTCAAAATTACCTACGGTGATTGGTATCCGCCTCTAGGGTGCCGCATTAAAAAGAGATAATAGCTTCCGGGGAATATCTCCTAGGTCTGCAAGGGTAAAGCACCAATCTGCATCCCGTTAGAAATAATAATAATAATAATAATAATAATAATAATAATAATAATAATAATAATAATATTAATATATATATATATATATATATATATATATATATATATCAGTATATTTTTTATTATATATATATAGTTTTAGAACATATATGAATATTGTATGTTTTTTTTTTTCCTTTATGATATTTATTTATATATATATATATATATATAATAATTTTAAACACTTTTAATACTTACAAATAATTTTAAAATGTTCAGATTCAATTATGTTATATATGTTATGTATATAATAATGTATCCAAAAAACCCGCACTCATATTCTAAAGGGATTAAAAAACTCATAGGGGTGTGACCTGGGAAAAAATTTAAGGTCCACTAATTTAAAACACGAACAATCCATTAATATTTAAAATAGATAATTTAAATTTTATAACAGATTTACACAGAAACTTATAATTTTAACAGTTATGTAATTAATAAAATACTTAATAGTCACAAAAGGAAGACTAAAATATTTTTCAAATAATCGAAATAATTACATTTTACAAAATAATACATTTCTAGATGAAAACACATATACTTAACTAACTCTTTTTTGTAAGAGCTAGTAACTCTTTCATTGATTGTGAAAAAATAAAATACAAAACTAAGACTAATCAAGACTAATTTTACATTAATATACTATATTGTCCCTCCCCCTACAAATGTAATAAAATAAAGCAATGAATTTCGTACATCGAGCTATCTAATTTATGTTTCGTGCTCTGATTACGCATATGGTAACCACTACAATCATTTTTCACACACAAATCTACTTTTACTATAATGGCTACTTCACCATATAGTTTTTGACAAGTCCTTCACTTTATGCAAAATTATACAGGGTGTGTTCTGAAAGCAGCAGGACTCATTTTTTTAAAAAAAATTTATTCATGACAATAGTACAAAAGTTTGGAATTTTTCAAAGTAGCACCCTTCCGCATTTATACGTTACTGCCAACGAGGTTTCCAGTTTTTGTACGCCTGGACCGGAATGCTGTTTAGCTCAATCCTCACGGCCTATTGAACCATCTTTATCGATCCGTGATGCTTCCCCTTGAGCGTCGATTTTATTCTTGGGAACAGAAAATAGTCGGTTTTGGCCAAGTCAGGGCTGTAGGGGAGGGACGAGGCAGTGTTGCCACATTGTGCTGGACAAGATACTCCACTGCTCGGAACGCTAATGGCTAAGATTCCTGTCACGATCTCAAATACTTGGGTTTGAGGAATACTCAGTTCATCAGCAATAATTCTGATACTCATCCGACGATCACTGTTCAGCAAATTTCTCACTCGCGACACATTTTGGTTGGTCTTACTGGTCGAAGGGCGTCCGTAGTGGTCTTTGCCTTCCAGCCTTTTCCTACCTTCTCGAAACAGTTTCTGCCACTCAAAAATACCTGATCTACTCATGGCAGCATCATCATAGGCTTCTTTAATCATGTATCGAGTTCCTTTTCCCGTTTTAGCAAGCTTTACACAAAATTTAATGGCGTATCGCTGCTCCAGAAAACGCTCCATGATTCTCCGTAACAAGGCGTTTCGACAGGGGTTCACAGTACAAGCGATGCTCTCTTCAATGGCCGAAAACCGACTGCCGATTTTCCCCAACATTCCTAATATCCCCTCCACCGGTCCTGCGCGCGCACATTTCTCTCGTCTGCCCGTTCGCTTAGGAAAAAATGAGTCCTATTACTTTCAGAACAGATCCTGTAAGTGGAAAAGTTTCTTGACTCCCAATGTACACCAAGAACAAAGCCGATGGGCGGAGAATTATTTTTTGAGGCAAGTATGCAAACATCACAACTGTCGTTTAATTCATAATAATTTGATTTATTTTAGTTATTTCTTGAATTTCTGATTTTAAATTTTCTTAAAACAGAAATAGATTGAATAAAAAATGCCTTTTATTTGTATGATGATGAGAAATGTGGAGCATCAGAGACTATTATATTATGATAGTCTCTGTTATTTCCCATTTTTCCTTGCTTTGTTTTTGTCCAAGTTTTACTTTCATTCGATTCGAATTGTAAAACTTATCACTGTTAAAACACATATTTTGAAAATAAGTACATAATTGGGGAAATCAGACACATTGGCATCTAAAACTATAGCTCATTGGTGCACAAAAATAAGTTAAAAAGTAGTACCTTCACAAAAATCAACAGTAGCTTTAAAGCCATCTGGACAATCACACTGTTTGACACCATCCACGAAATGACAACCGAACTTCATATCTCCCAGGCTCGAGTGATCACAGTTGCAAGCTGAGAAATAAAGATTCAAAGGTATTTAGAAAAGAGACAGAAGAAAATTTATGTAAATACATCAAGTACTTTTATAGGATAAATTTGTTCTTAAGTGTTGTGAAAAAAAGCTGCAGTTTTTTTGTTTTTATTGTTGATATTTTTTCATTAATATATTGTTTCAAGGGCATATCTTCTCTCTCTTGACTTTTAATAAGTTGAAATAATAAAATAAATAAATAAATTCAAATCTTCAAAACAACATAAAAATTGATGTTACATGGATATTGATTTTATATATCTCTTTTTATTTTCTTTATATAACAGTGTTTTTTTATTCCAAAAAAGTCTTCTCAAAAGCTATAATTCTTTTTCTCAAAAAGAATCATAGCTGGTTGTTCTAGTTTAAATTAAAAATCTCGTTAAAAATTTCTGAAAAAAATTGTTTCTAAGGTGTTTTTGCCAAGGAGTCTGAATCAAATGTCCCTAATTTTGAGAGGATATTATTCTTGAAAGAAAATTCAAACGTACAACTGGATAACATGACGTACACACTTTTCTTTTTTAAAGAAAATAAGTACATTTCCATATTGGCTGCTTTTGTAGCCTTGAGAATATCCAGGCGGCATTTCATTGTGAGACACATTTACTGTAGCAAGCATGCAACAGATAGTGATTTTGGGTCTGTTACGTTCTACTTTCTGTACAACACAGGAATGTTTCATTTCTGCGTTAAAATTGGAGGGAAAAAAATTCTTCAAAATCTGAGAACTCAACAGCCAAAATTGCCTACAACACCAACGTATCATTAGCATTTTTTAAGGAGTCACTGTACCCTACAAATTTCATACCTACCGAATTTTTTTTTTTTTTTTTTTGCATCTTCTTGTGGCTCATATCATTGAGAAGCTTGCCACAAAATTTCAGATCTGTTTACAAATTAGTTCTTAAAATATTTGAAGTTTCCTGAGCTATGGTTTTGGTATCGGTTTAATTTTAAAGCATTTTTCCATTCTTAAATTGAATGAATTAAAAATATTTTTGAGCACAATCAACTCTTTTAGTCTGAAATGTTTATTAATTTCAAATTTCATTGCTAAAACCATTTCTGCTTGATTATGTTTTGAGTTTTGAAATTCTCTTAGTTAATTAAAGGTAAATTTTTGCTTTAAAAATAGTTCATATAACTTAGAAGGTTTATCATAAGTTTTTTCCTGTTGAGAAAATGTCATGGCCAAAACATTCTCAGGTTGCTGTGAGAAACAATATTTCAAGGAGATGAAATACTACAGAAAATGATGTATCTAAAAATCAATCCTCAGCTGATACTACAATTAGATTTCCGAATTCAAGTATTGCAGATAAAACTGAATATATATTTCCTTTATATACCAAACTAAACTATTCTAAACATATTGTAGTACTGTATTTTAGTACTGACTTAAAGACGTACAACAGGAGCTAAAACTTCCTAAATTGCCCGATTTAAAGCTGAAAAAAAATTAAACTTTATGAACAAACCTGGTTTTTTTAGTTTAAGTTAGTATCATTATTATTTTGTTCAAAAATGGTTTATTTTTCAAAACTTATGTGAAAATATTAGGTTAGGATTAAGCTGAATAAACTTTCATCGTAACAAATGCAATTAATATTATGCAAAAATATTTTTTTAATTAAAAATAATTATTTTCATTCACATTTAATTAAAATAGTGTTTTAATGTATAACATCATTGGATAGTAACATATTGAAAAACTAGAGCCTTACAGGCATTATAAGTTTTTGTTTTATGCCTTTACAAACTTTGAAAGCGTTTTTCTCATACTTTCAATTTTGAAGGTATAAGTGTTTTCTAATCCCTAAGGCTTTTTTACTGTGCAAGGTAATGTCGTGAAATTTTTTGTATATACTCCCAAACGTACGTTTTGCAAAAGTTAGTACGGATTTAAACCTGAAATCTCTAGTAATTTTTTTAAAAAAATCCTAATGTTACTATTTTAAAAATTTTAGAGTTTTTTGCAGGTTTTTTTTAGAAAAATAATTATTAAAAATCAACAAGGGAATAGATTTTCAAATCCATACAAACTTTTGTTTACAATAATCTAAGAAACATAAATAACTTAAAATGAATAAAATATTTTACAAAGTGAGCATTTTATAAAAGTTTGAAAAAAACTTAAAAAATTCTTTATTTTTTAAAATTGTAAAGCGATGGCTTGCCAAACTGACTTTTTACTCTCAGAATTAACTTAATAATATAATTTGAGTATAAAACATAAATTATTTTTAATGTTACTGTCAACAGAAAATTTTTTTGGAACAAAGGTTGACTATTGAATTGTCTATTGTCTATTGACTCTTAATTGACTATTGAATAAGAATTATAAGATTCGGACAGCAGGTATAATGAAGCGTTTGGTTATTTGTACAGACAATGTCCCTTTGTTTTTGTCATAATAAAAGCCCCTTTGTTCAGTGATAAGAAAAACAAAGAGCCGTTAAATAACAAAGATAAGATTGCAAACTCATGAACTAATAAAGTATTGGAAAAAAAATTCCAGAAATCCATCATATTGATAGAAAGTATATTTTCCCCAATATTTCAGTTCTGAGATAAAGGTAATGTTTTCTCTCCCTATGTATATAAAAGAAAACGTTTTTCGCGATCACGTAATAGATTTATTTATTTATCTCACGCGCGAGAACGATAAGTAATGTGATACGTTCTGTTCAATACAAATTTAACGTTTTCTTGCTAACAATGCTGTTACGAATTTTGTATAAAGAATACTTAAAATATTGTAAATAATCTACATTTGGATGTGTAATACGTTTATACTACTCTATGTTGTATTTATTATGGGTTAACATTGTACTATTCGTTGTTCTTTACATATAATGGCGATTTAATGAAAGCTTGGTGATGTAGCCAAGTTGGCATAATTTTTGACGACCATTTTTGGCGAGTTTGCGACCGTATGGATTTTTCTGGAAATTAAGGGAGAAATCAACTATAATCACGATCTGTGACGCAAGTGGATTTTTTCAAGAAAAATGCGTGAGACCTATAAATAGGGAGTTGCTCGACGAAATGAGTTAGTCTTGTTTTGACCGTTGCAGAGAAGTATTGATTTGACCGACAAACGATTAATTATTACTTCGGTTGTTGAGTAGAACGAGCGAGTGCTTGTGAATAATCTTCAAGGTGCTTGTATTTTTATCACTCATAATTGTGTCTGAATGCCGTAGAAGGTGTGAAGGCATTCTGAGATTTATTCTGCTAATATTGCTATTATATCCTGTTTTCCAAGGATTGTTTTTAGACAGTAAATCTCGATCGCTCTTCAAAAACTGTCTAGCTCTTTGCGACTGATTGCATACAATCCTCGAGCCACGATCTTCGTAGCAATATATTGCAAAAAAAATTGAACTACATAACACATGTAAATTACAGTTATATAATTTGTACAAAGGGGTTTGACTCGGCAGGTGAACAGGGGGACCCTTCCGTTTATTATAAATTAAATTTGAATTTAATACCGTATACCAGTGCTTCTCAAACTTTCAATACTTGAGACCCAATTTTCAGTCATAATTTTCTTCGCGCCCCCTCTCCTCTCCCATCCAAACAATAACGATGTATTGACATAAATCTGCAATCCGAATTTAACTACAAACCGTACAAATGATTAAGATAAGTATTAAATTTTTTATATACTTTTATATATGACAAGCGCATGTGGTCACTGGTATTTCTTAAACTTTTTCTTCACTTGATATTGTTAAATGAATTATCAAATAGAGTGTGCAGTTATGATACATTTATAAGTATATTATATTAGTGTAAATGTGTATTTTCTATATTTCTCTTATTATGTCTGAATGTATTTTCTTTTGTGTTTCTTTTCATTAAATTAATAATATTTTAAAATAATGCTTTATTTCTGACTTTTCGATATGCTCGTCATACCTTGTTGGATTATCACGCCCCCCTAGAGGGGTGCACCCCACAGTTTGAGAAACGCTGCCGTATACTCCAGCATTTAATGCGAACTTTTAAAACAAGAAATAAGTTCGAAACTTTAGGGTGTGTGTTATACGCTGGGTATAGAAACTAGAACTTTAAAAAGTAAAGAAAGGATGAGAATACCAAAATTACAATTCTACATATATGCATTTGGCCTCATTTTGAAAAGTTTTTTTTTTTAATCTTTAAACAACCACATATTCCACTACCGTTTTAAGTTATCTTTGAATGGTTTATTGATATACACATCTGAAGGCGGAACTAATGACGTTCATTCACCATGAAATGTCTGCGCGAGTGGGGTTGCATTCTGTCAGTAATTTCATTGTATTATCCGCTGGATAGCGTATCTCAACATGTCTCAAACTAACATTTCCGGTTTCTTCAAGGCACCTGAACACATTTGTCAAACATTACTTATCCACACAATTTTACCCCGTTTATGTCCATCCATCCGTTTTGGGCACATAAATGAAAACACTTTTTGGGAAAATATATTTCGGCATCAGTTTTTTCTTTAAAATAATTAGGAGTTTTAATGTTGTACTGTCCGATAAACAGAAGAGAACTACGATGAAGTGAGAGATTTCGAAACCAGTTGTTTTTATGTAATCTGTTTGTGTCAAAAGGAGAGAACATTGTGTGAACATACACATTTCAGATTCCTTCGTAATGAAAGCGGACGCGCATTATATGGCGAATACACCTAAGAGTTAAAACAAGAAGTTTGAAAGCATAGGTGTCCGTAATAAGCCGGAATATAATTAAAATCAATGACTGTGGACCTTCTGTTAAAATTCAAATTTGTTACGTTTCCCAAAAAACTCCACTAAATATGCTTGAGCTAAAAATAACAAAACATTTTCCTACAGGGTTCCTACCAATAATCGAAGGGAAAATACATAATTCTGCTAGCAATCGGACTTCTGAAGCGACTGAAAACGGTTGGAGTTAAAGAGAAAGAGAGCCAAAAATTACAAAAGTTTAGTACAGACATTTACTAACTGCTCTACAGTTATTATATAAATATTTTACATGCCCTTATGTGTTATATTTGTATGATAAATATGTACTTCAATTTATATAGTATAATACAGAATGAGTAACTCCTAGTCCCTGACCGGGGGGGTGCCAAGGAAAAAAATTTAATCCATTGTTGCAGTCTTCCAGATAAGGAAAAAAAGAATTATTTGTTTAAAAAAATCCTTTCACACACAATATTTTTAAATACTATTTTAACTAAGAAAAAAGTTTGTGAGATAGCATAAGGAGCATGAATTTCACTTGTTCAATTCCAGAATTCATGAAAAAGAGAACCAAATTTATATATCTATCTATCTATCTATCTATATATATATATATACGGCAGGCTAAAATCTAAAACAGACCCCAGGCCTTTATATCTAAAGGTATTAAAATACAAATTATTGAGATGCTCATCGTACAATGCTTTTTGAAATTTAAAATTTTACTTACGAACGCAAACTCCGTTGGGATTTATGAATCCCTTATCGCAGAAGCATGTCTTTTCTCCATTAGAATTGAAGTCACAGTAACCATCGTAACCGCAGAAGCATTCTGTGAAAGAAAGAGATAAAAAGCACACTAATATAACATCTGTCTGACTTCAGTCAAATCGCCAAATTAAAAATATTCCTCCGGCCTGCCTTAGACAAAATAGATAGTAAATGGGTTTCAATATTAATACCACATTCTGACTTCGCAAAAATGTAATCGTAAGCTAAGACTAATAAAATTTTTCCTCCAATCCATCATTTTTACAATAGGGATTCCACCTTTTATCTAAAATTCTTTATTACCAAATGAATCATTAAATTTAAATGCAAGGTTTTGGTACATTTAACAAATGTATATCAACAGGGTGTCCCCGAATTTCATTTACCAACACTTAAAGGGGAGATAGAGAGCATTGTTTGGAGTCTTAATTACAAGGGAAGCATGGCAAGAAAGTGATAGGTGGTGGTGTACGTGAGCTCGAAGGTCGGCACAGGCGGTTTCCTCATTTCAGACTTGGACAGGGTGCGATGAACATGAATCTTTATACGAACGCCGAGTTTTTTCATCTACGGCCTAAAAAACGGAAATGGACTTAGTGCTGTTCGGTCGTATGGGGAAAGATATCCAACGATTCGACAACCGAATCATCAAACATTCATTCAGATGCATCACAACCTGGTGGAATATGGATCTTTAAGAGCTACAATTGACGACACCCCCCTCAATTCTGAAATGAACCTGGTGGCACGAATATCCATCTACGATCCATGAAATTCCCGGTACTTTCGAACATGTCTGTCAATCCATTTCGTGTTGGTATCGTGCGTGCATACATGCCAATGGTAGAAATTTAACTACTGTGATGCTTTAAGGCAGGGGTGTGCAACACGCGGCCCACCGATTCTTTTTAAAAAATTTTTAAATATCAGATTTTTAAAGTTTTTTCATTTTGAAATTTATTTGAGGGGAAATTTATATATATATATATATATATATATATATATATATATATATATATATATATATATATATATATATATATATATATATTGCATTTGCATTTGCCTGTTATATGCTCTTGTTTTAAAATAAATTCTTTTTGATAATAGAAATGTCCTTTAGATTAAAATAGATTTATATTTTATCTCAAACAGTTACATTTGATTTTATTAAAGTAAATTACTTTTTTTAATAAATTTCGAGCTGTGCATTTTATGCATATCCTTTACTATGGATGGCGCATGATTCTCTGTGTATGCGACTTTCATTTCTCCTCCTCCTTTTCTGTTTGGAGTGCCCAAAAAACGCAAAAGGCAGTCAGAGATGTTTTTTAAAGTTTAAACAAAATATTCAAGACGGTAAAGATAAAGGACAATGTATACTTAATCATTTGCGAATGACAGCACTATGAAATTTCAACAATGAGTAACGAAAAATCAATTAAATAGGAACACCGCAATTTTCAAGAAAATGGCAACACACTCTAATATTTTAAACATTATTTGATAATTGCATTATTACATTTTATAAACATTATTATATTTTCTATGTCTGTAGACATGAAAAATAATGAAAACAATAATAATAATTTATTCTGCTTTAAGTTTTTACTCCAATAAATGTTTTTTTTTTGTTTCCAAATCTGATATTAAGGTACATATTTTTATTTTCGGCCCACGAGATTATAATGTTTTTCCGAAGTGGACCTCAAGGTCATTTGGGTTGGACACCCTGCTTTAAGGTCATACTTTTAGTTTGTTATTGTTTTTTGTTTTTGTAATAAAGCACTTTACACTAGGTTTTACAGTAGAACTTATTGTCCTTTTGTCTCTTTATCTCGTCATGATTACGTTTCCGTCCCATGCTTTCCTGTGTAATTATGCTCGTTAGGATGTTCTTTGCCTTTCCCTCGAAGTTTGAACACGGCATTCGGGGACACCCTGTATATTAATTAAGGAAAGAATTTATGTAATGGAAGGTGAGAAAATGTCAATCGCGCGGAAATGCTTAGAAGCAGGAAGCTTAGTACTTAAAAATTATGCACGTTTAAACGTTGATTTCTTTTTGAAAAAACATTCGCTGTAGAAATTTTTTATTCAGTACTGAATCAATTTCTTCGCCCATTTTTTCAAACACTTTAGAAAGATCAACCGCAAATTAAAAACCTAACTGTTAACTGGATAGATCACACAGACTTTTTTAAACAATCTGAAAAATTTATGTCAAATAAAATAATGTCGTTATCAATATCATATTATAGTTTTATTGCTGCATTACTTGTATAATAGCAACTTTCAAATTCCTAACTTAATAAGGATTAAATCAGTCTCTTTTATGGATATACAATATGTTTCATATTGCATATATATCCTACACTTTTAACACTTTAAAGTTTGGACATTCCACAATTCTATTTTGAATTCATGTGAAAAGCTGTATGCTTTTTAAATGTCTTAGAAATTAAGGACATACTAATATATA
Source organism: Trichonephila clavipes (assembly GCA_019973935.1). Classification (NCBI taxonomy): domain Eukaryota; kingdom Metazoa; phylum Arthropoda; class Arachnida; order Araneae; family Nephilidae; genus Trichonephila; species Trichonephila clavipes. The sequence goes on from BMAU01004018.1 coordinate 298,741, forward strand.
ATATATGAGTTTTATAATAACTAGAATTCTTAATATTACAAACGAATTTATACTCGTTAAGCATGCGAGTTACATTTAAGCATGTGAAATGAAATACATAAGAACTCTTAACTTATATGTATTAAAGTACTTTTCAAGTTGAAAAGGATGCGGAGGGTTTGTAGGATCTTTTTTAAACAAAGAAAGCTACCAAGACAAAGTTAAATTACAAGTATATTCTCAAAGGTTTACTGTAAATAAAAATATTAGGAGACAGGAATTTTTTTTACCTTTACATTTGCCTTGAAAAACTTTATAATTCTCTTCGCACTCACACATCAATTCTTCATTGTCGTAGCGACATTTTCCATGTTCGCCACAGTCACAAGCTGAGGGGAAAATATTGCATTATCAAATTAACTTTCATAATGACACACACACACACATCAACAAATTTAGTTGATTGAACTTATAATTTACTAACTGTATTGAGTCTTTTCATCAGAAGACATATTATAAACCTCGAAATTTTGAGGCAACAATCGACTACGGACGATTCGTAACTAGCTCCTTTTATTTTCCAAATTTCCATGCTTTTTTATAGATGACTCGTAATTCATTGTTACATGCATATTATAAAGTAATCTACGTGATTGGTCTTGAGTAATCAATGATAAACAAGTTCTAGCATCTGCTGGATATAGGGATATCTAAGGTTAACTGGTAAGGCAGTGGCTGAGTGGTTTGTGCATCGCGCTTCCACACCACATGTCCAAGGTTCAAACCTCGGGCTGGGCAAAGTTGACCCAGTCTTTTTTGCCTTCAGTGGGTTGATAAATGAGAACCAGCTTGCTTGAAAACTTAACACTGGGGGTGTCACATCAGACTAAGGACCTAACCAGAACATCTGCTCATGCACCTCAGGGTCCAAGGTCACTAACACTGAGTTGGAAACAGTCTGCCTTGGCCCTCATGGGCTCTTGCACCACTGATTTAAGTTAAGAGTTATCTGAGAGTGATACATAAGACTTAGAAACCAATAAAAGCTGGGTGACTGGAGCCTATGTTTAACACCTAAGTATAAAGTAAAAACTGAATGCATAAATCGTAAGGTATTCTATAAGTAAATGGGGATATGAAATGCGCTTAAGAATATGACATACTTAGAACTCTTTGAAAGAACCCTCTTGTATTCCTAAGAACATCAGCAATGTAGGTTATATAGACATGTCAAAGGTGCAAGTATCTCAAACGTTTGAAATACACTCATGTCCATAAAATAAGGATAATTCAAAATCACACATAAATTGAACTCTAAAATAAAAATTTCCCCTGTAGAATTATCACACACATCTTGAAGAAGAATATGCAAATTACCGGAAACCACCAGAGGGCGCGGATAGTACGTCTAAATGACGAGAGTGTAGGAGAGGGGTATATAAGGAATGGTGGCAAAGAAGTAAAATTGTTCACAACCGCTTTAAAAGCCTTTCAGTGCAATAACCGCATAGTTATGGCACAAAGGAAGCATTTCGATGATTTTTACGTGGTAGAATTATTGGAAAAATGGAATGTGGACGTACCCAGCTGGAAGTATCCGAGGAACTTGGAATCGCACAGAGTGTCAGCTCCAGGCTTTGGCAACGATTCCAAGATGATGGTAATGTGAGTATATGTTACAGCACAGGTCGCCCCCGAATTACAACGCCGAATGAGGACCGACACACACACACATTTGGCAGTTACTGCCAAAAGAAACAGGCGGAGCACAGCATCAGACCTGTCTCGTAACCTCTCTTCAGCTACCGGTACGACAGTTTCAAGGCAAATCGTGTACAGACGATTAGGGCACATTGGTCTATATGCTCGTAGACCTGTCAGATGTGTTCCACTTACCGCAACTCACTGTCGCCTGCGATTAATCTGCGATTAACCATTGTGGACACCACAACAGTAGTCTTGTGTGATGTTTTCCGGCGAGTCCAGGTTTAGTTTGCAGTCTGATTCTCGTCGGACTTTAATATGGAGAGCGCCAGGTACCCGTTACCACCAAGAGAACACCATTGAACGACACCGTTACGGAGGTGCAGGATGGCTCGTATGGGGAGGAATTATTCTTAGTTCCAGAACTGATCTGCATGTTCAGAGTGTAATGATGACTGGCCACATCTATCGGGATGTCATTCTGGAATAACATGTACGTTTGTTTCGGGGTGCCATGGGTGCTGAATTTATGTTTATGGATGACAACGGCCGTCCTCACCGTACAAACATTGTAGACGAATGCCTTCAATTGGAGGAAATCACCTGTATGGATTGGACAGCATACTCACCGGAGTTGAATCCAATAGAGCATGTGTGGGATATGCTTGGCCGACGAATTGCAGCCCGTCAACCCCTTCCCACCTGTCTACCGGAACTTCGGAGGGCATTGCTTGATGAGTGGTGTAATATTCCCCAAGATCAGAGTGATAATTTGATACTCAGCATGCCTAGGTGTTGTAAGGCCTGTATTGCATCATCCGGGACACATACTCCGTATTAACCATCATTTTAACCATGTTATACTGTTTTTTGTAAATAGGTTCTTTTTTAAAATTTGCTCCGGGGAGTAAAAATCACCATTTTTATTAATTATGTCAAACATGTAGCATCTTTTTTTGCTCTTTACCTTTTGTTTAATGAATAGACTTTACATATAAGTCAAATTTGTTTTGCTTCTGTCTCCTTCTTTGCCTGAACTTCATTATCCTTAATTTATGGACATGAGTGTATATTATGTGCTATTGTTGTTATATTTCTAATGCTACCAGATCAATGGTGTTAGATTGAGGACCACACGAAATTCATCATGACAAGAGACTAGATTACGTCTGTTGTTAGCGGCAACTTTGAGCACCATGCAGGTGACAGTACGTTTTAGCTTCCTTTCAAGCCAAATTTTGGCAGAACATTCATGGGATAGTCAGAGGGCCTCCCTTTACACCAATTTCTCGAATTGGTCTTTTGGTTCAAAAAATATTTAGAGTGTTCTCATGCCACATAGTTACTATACAAACATCGATGTCTTTTCCGGGATTTGAGCCAGGTCCTATGGCACAACAGTCAGAGTTACTAACAACTATATTTTCTGAGTGGTGAGATATGACGTAATCATGAAAAGGTTACACCCTTGTACCATAAGATAATTAGAACAGTACCACATACAAAACCTTAGAATGGCAATAAAAGTGGAATGTAAATGCTTTTTTCGTGACGATAGTCTTAAATACCACGCCTATTAGAGTCCAATAACAAATCCATTAGTTTGATAATTTATTCATTGTTTGTTAACGCATAACTCACAGCAATATCACTGCTAATGGTGATGCAACGGTGGTACTATATAAGTCAGTAAAAGCCTCCGGACTGAAGTGATCATTTTAGTCCAACGAACTTGTATGGGGGATCCATGGTGAGAATGACATTTGAGGTGGCATCCTACTGTCCAAACAATCCCCATCACATCAAAGTGAGAACTTTGAGCCTCAACATATTTAAAGTGTACCGGACTTTCTATGCAGAAGGTCTTTAATGGCACCAGGACTCGGACCCGAAACTCGAAAGAAGAAAATCCATGCTTCTTTTGAAGGAAAGCTAACTCGGCCATGTTTGTTTTGTGGATTAGAAAGGTTGCAGATTTAATGTAAACTCTTTCAGTAAAATTAGATAGTCTTGAGTGAGGTCAGAACTTTTTTTTAAATGTTCAGTTTTTAAAGAAAATATTTGTTCTTTTTTTCTTTATATTCAAAATATGTAAGATATTTATCAAAGACTCAAATCACCTGTTTTTAGATCTTTGAGAAACAATAAATAGGCTGAGTGACTTAAGAAACTCTGCTTGGTTATTCTGACAGTATATGTGAACAAAGTGAAGATAATCTATTCATATATAAAATTTCCTTTTTGTTTTGGAAGTCTTGCCGATTCTTTTTTATTTTAAACAATTTGTCAGGTAACTTTCTGGTCTCTGCTGACAGATGAAAATAATTACTTCCTTCATCAACAACTCAGCTATTATTCTATACACGACTACTACACGTGAGTTTTATCACGATGGCAATCAAATTTATATTTGATTAATTCATGAATCAAGAATAAATATTTTATAAATATCTTTCAAAGGTAAAATGATTTCTGAAATTGTATGTGTGTTCATTACATGAAAGCAAGAAAACGTGAAAATAGTATGACATTTACAAAAATTATTTAAATAAAATTCTGGTTCTTCTAACCCTGACCTTGATAAACAGGGTCCTGGAATCTATTTTATTCACCCGAATTATGAACTTGAACTCTATAAACTGTGACGGCTCTTTACATGACCCCCCTTCCCACTAATCCTCTTGCAGAATCCTTGGGCTAGCATTCGAGTTTAATTCACAGCCATTCCTCTCAAGAAGAAACTCTGATATGTAGATTAGTTAGAGTATATAAAGTCAAACTTTTGTAATTCTAAGGGGAGAAGGAGAGGAGAATCTGTTCCAATGTTATGAAGGTGAGATTTAATTGATTTACACAACTTGAGTTAAGAACGGAGTTTGCCACTATACTAAATTAGTGGATCGGGAAAAAAAATTATGGTCTAAGACTGATTAGGTTAAATTGAACTGTTTACTTGTGCTTGTTCACATAGGGTTTATTGCTTTCTTTATATCTCTCCTAAGGCATCCTCTTCAGGTTTAACTTGTGGTTTATTAATGTGCTTTAATAATAATTAATAATTATTATGGAAGTTTCTGGTCATGCTTTGTTTCCTCCCACACCCTTAGGAGGCAGGACGGTGAGGGAGAGACTTTCGGGGAAGTCGCTCACAAGACTTGTATGGGTAAAGTTGGTTCAAACTGTACATGTGAGCTTATGGCCATTAAAAGCGCTTTGAATAACTACCACAACTGAGAGTTTAAGTGGCAGTCTACTGTCACCAGCCTCCCTATATGCGTTCCATATGATCTTGAGAGAGAGGGGCAACTCTCTACTGACCCAAAATATAATGGCCCTTATAAATGGAGTAGTTGTAGCCCAAGGAACCTGTACTTTGCAATGGATACCGGCCCATAGACACCTTTGGCAAAGAGCAAGCTGGTAACGATGTCAAGGAGGCCCGGAATTCTCTTCAACTTTCCAATAGGCTTAACCTTACCGATACTGATGCAACAGTTAGACGTAAACTCACCTGCCATTGATTTAAGAAGTACTTTCTTCCAGAAATTAATTTCAACTACCCTAGCCAGACTCTGTACAAGACACTTAAAGGGATGAAAATATCCCCTAATAGCCTAAGAGCCAAATAAGTTCTCACTGTCATGACATGCAACTTTCTCCAAATCATATTTTTAATTGTCCTAAGTTGGCTAAACTCCACAACATATACCTAAATCCCAAGTTCAATCAAATGCTTCATTCGTCAAGACTCTCCGATATTGCAAGAGCCTTTTTGGACCCTTCGGTAACATTCGATATATCTGAACTTCTTGCAGTAGGCAACAACCAAAACAAATTTTATCCAAGTGGTTACGCCTTAGAACGGATTCCACTATTAAAAGATTAATTTAAAACTTATTCATTACATTCTGTTGCATTACGATAAGGGCACACAGCCGTTGCTAACAAAAGCGACCCCATTACTAGAAAACTAATTTGGTTTATAATTTTTTTTAAAAAAATTACTTTATTGTCACAACACTTAGAAGTTTTTCCAACATTTTCTTTCATGTGTTACCATAGAAAACCTGATACATTTTCATTGTCAAATTTCCAATCATTGAGTCCTTTAGAAAGCAATGTATTTTTAAAATATCTCTGCATGTTTTAGAACTTACGTGCGCACGTAGCATCCTCCTCCTCGTAATTCCTGATCCTCGTCTTCTGAGCATACCCTTCTTTGCATTGACAGAGTTTACCTCCTAAGCTCTTGAAAGAACAGTTGAAACTTGCATAACCGCAATCACACCCTAAGAAATTACAAAGACGCGTTAAATGTAAACACGTTGATAGATATATTTTGAGTACTTAAGTAACAAACGATAATGTAGATATGTAGTGTGAAAATATATTCATCTACGAGGACACATATATATATATATATACATATATACATATATATATATATATATATACATATATATATACATATATACATATATACATATATACACATATACACATATACACATATATACACATATACACATATACACATATACACATATATACATATATACATATATACATATATACAT